>JAWNLY010000176.1:3062500-3120000 GCA_035042045.1 Drosophila melanosoma
GCAAGCAAAAGAATTGCACACAGCAAATTACCAAAGAATTTCATTTGAGAATTTTATGCTGTTTTCTACAAAAGTCTTGTGAACAATTCAAGAATGCATTTTTTTTGAAACATTTTGGAAATTTTACACATTTTGACAGCTATTGATAACAATGACAGATATTCGATTTAATCAAAAGGTATTTGTATTTCAATTGATTTAATTGTTTACTTGTGCAACATTTATATAGAACTGATTTGGAAACTAAATATTCGACTTGCTGCTGACAGAATATGAAATTGTTTATGACATCAATTGTACAAATTGAAATGCGAAGGATGAACACGTATTCATATATATATATATATATATATATATTTGTTGTCTGTGTTGGATGATAACTCCCAGTTGCTCAGTTACCGTCTTGCAACTGATAACGAGTTGGTTTTCTCCAGTCTGCCCCTGACTCACATTGTGGCACAGTTATTATTATGCTTAGTCATTCTCTGGGTTGTGTACCATAAGCCTCAATCAGCTTCAGCCTACTAGCCAATCATAGCTATCAGCCTTGATATGACCAGGAATACGTTGCTGAGGGGGGGAATGGGGAATGGAAATGTGATTTTGTGTTGTGGTTTTTGCCTTGGCCACACACATCAGCAGCCAGATTTAATACGAATGTTCAGTTATTAATGACAATTCATTTGTTGTATGTTGTATGTTGACCTAGTTGAATTTAATCTAACACCTTAACACACACACACACACACACACACACGCACACACACTACTTGAAAAAGTGAAATGTGTAAGACGCACACGAATTGTGTGGTATGTAAAAATCGTTTGCCAGCAATATTTTATAAATATACGTGTGTGTAGGTGTGTGTGTGTAGGTGTGTGTAGGTGTGTGTGTGTGTGTAGGTGTGTAGGTGTGTGTAGGTGTGTGTAGGTGTGTGTGTGTGCAGTTTATATCACAAGCAGCCATACAAAACTCATAGATTTGCAAAGTGCCACAGGCGCCAGGCAGTCGCAGCGACAACATCAGCAACATCAGCAATAGCAACAACAGCAACGTGTGAATCCTGATGTGGATGCTAGGATGCGGAGCATCCTGTTTGTCACACCTAAAACTCCGTTTCGTCCATTCGCCCCCCCCCCCCCCCCCCCCCCCTTGCATATATGTGTGTGTGTGTGAGTGTCAAAATGCGTAACTACTATCGTATGTGTGTGTTAGTGTGTGTGTGTGTGTGTTAGTGTGTGTGTTTGTGTGTGTGTGTGTTTGTGTGTGTGTGTGTGTGTGTATGCGTGTGTGTGTGTGTTAGTGTGTGTGTTAGTGTGTGTGTATGTGTGTTTATGCCTTTTAGCTGATATTCCAAAATAGATTGAACTTTAGTTTCGCACCAGGCCAACAGCTAAAGGGACTGCAACTCTTGGCCTGGTTGGGTGTAGCTGAGTGGCTTCGCTGTGGGTCGCTGTGGTTCGCTGTGGGTCGCTGTGGGTCGCTGTGGGTGGCTGTGGGTCGCTGGCTGGCCCAGTGTCAAGAATCGTTGACGGAAATCAATGTCGCACTTAAGCGGATTCACAAAATTGGCTATATGTTTCGCATATGTACAAACATACAAACATACATACATACATACATACACACATACATACATACATATAAACTATGAATGTGGAAAAGTGTTGGCGTCTTTTATTTGATGTTTTTTTTTTTTTGCACAAAGGCTGGCGATGGCTAAACGAATCCAGTTCAACACTTCCAGATGTTGCTGTAGCTGCCAGATGACTATTAAGCCAAATAAACAAACAAATAAACAAACAAAATAAACAAATGCACAAATACTCATGCATTTCACCCACCAGATGTGTGCGTGGGTGTGTGTGTGTGTGTGTAAATTCGTGTGTTTTTGGTTCATGTTGTGCACAAAATAAGAGTAAAAAGCGTTGAACGGAAATCAAGCAGAATTTTCATCGAGTGCAAAAGGAAATTCAAACGGAAAGCGAAATGAGTGAGCCAAGGACCCAAACCATTCGTCCTTTGATCCGTCGACCAAGCCGGCAGTGGAAGACCAACAAGTTTAGCTGCACAATATAGTAAATAAATGGATTAGTTCCACGGCACACAGAAATTCTGAGGAAATTGCAATTGCAAGCATTTTATTTTTTTATTTTATTTTTTTATATGTTATTTTATTTTGTAATTAAATGTGGACGTTGAAATGCAGTAAACTAATCAATTGTTTGGCAAGTTTCTACATATATCCCAAGGTAAAAATTGCTTTTTATAAAGTATTCACAGAACATGTAATTAATTATGGTTTATTGAAATTTCATTTCTTTTGTGCGGCTTCCCATTGTTTTCTATTTGAACATTATTGTTAAGGAAAATAAATATAATAAATTTTGTTTTTTGCTTTACAACGCATTTTGTAATTACTGAATTTGTCTTTTGGCTGTCGGTAATCTTTTAAGTTAACTGAGCCCAATTGAATATTGGCATGTCAATAAGTTAATTACTACAATAATTAACTGAAATTGAATAGAATAGTTATTGAATCGTATTCATTGTCTTTCAGAATCAAATTATATGCCGGAAGGCAGCCTGCGCTGACGCTGACGTTGACGCTGACGCTGATGCAACACTTTGGTGCATGTTCATTCAACGCTTTGCAACCTGATAAATGTTATGTAACCTTTGAATTTTGATATTTTATTATTAAATGCATAAAACGAACATAAGAAATAACTTTGCACAAAACACAAATGCAAAATGAAAATTTTGCTGTGTGAAAATGTGGCAAGCATATTAAAGATTTTGCAAAAAAAAAAACAACAAACTTTTATGAAGATTACTCAATTTAGTAGCATTTGATTGATCTACTCCAGGTTTAGCTATGTCAGCAAAGGTCCGCGTGGATTTTAATGAAGCTACTTTCCGTGTAACCCATCAGTCAGGCAGCTGGTCAAATGGGTTTTTAATTTGATCAAAAAATTTGCTAATTTTGTTTTTGAGCCTTACAATGGTTGGGGATGTACTAAAAGTGGTCATTGTTGTACGTCCATTAGGTGGATGGATACCTGTGTGCGTTGACCAGTCCAATCTAGTCCAGTCCACTCCAGTCCAGTGTCAATTGCAGTCTATGAGCAGTGCTCCAGCTCTGCATGCTGGGAGCAAAGTGAGCACTTTAGTTTTTTGGGGTTTGTTTTCTTTTTTTTTTTTTTTTGACTGTAAGTTGAGTTTCAGTTAAGCTTTACAAAAAACTTTTCGCTTGCGTTTGAGTTTTATGCGAGTTTGTTCCGTATACAGAAATTTTCTTTTCTTTTGCGTGCTGCGTTTGGTTCCGGGGTGGTGGCAAAGAAGGGGGGTGGTTTGATCGGGGGGTATTTGTGCTGGTTGGTGTCGAGCAGGGGGCAACGACGTGTCGCATAAATTTAAGTTAGCAACACATTTTCGCACTGCCAGCTCCCCACCCCCCCTCCGCCCAGCACTACCGCTAGCCACCCCTCATCCCACCCCTTGTCCCCAGCAGAGCAGCTTCAAGGACAACCGCAGAGTCACAGTTTTTCGGTTTACCTAATGCGCCGCTAAAAGTTTTTCTATTTTATTATTTCTGCCTTTTGCAACGTTTCCTATTTCTTTTCTTTTTTTTTTTCTATATATTTTATTCTCTCTTCTTCTTTCTTTTTTCTTGTTTTTATTTTCTTTTTGTTTTTGTTTTTTTTTTGTGTTGTTTTGGCAGCTTCTTGGCGCTGGAGCTGTTTTTTTATTCGTTTGCATTTTCAATTTTCCCTCATCGCCCAGCCAAAAACTATTTATAAATTGTATTTGTCTTGTTTCTCCTTGATTCCCGATGTGAGTGCGAATCTCTGTGGGAATCTGAATGTGAATGTGTTGCGTGTATTTGATGTTTTTGCGACCCAGGTGCACTGTGCAAAAAAAAAAAAAAAACAGCAGGCGGCAAACATTTTTATGATGAGTTTAAAAAAAAATACGTGACTTAGCAAGTTAACTGATTGGTCAGAAAATATCGCAGTCTCCTCAGCAACTATTTTAATATTTTTTAGAATATAATTTAAGCCAGCTCCAGCAAGATATTTGCATTATTTATTAATATGCACTAAGTGCAATCAATTTCTATCGGTTTATCAATTGTTGAAGCGCTTTGAGCTTACCCCCCTTCTCCCCCTCTCCTTGTTTTACACACTGCCGGCCATCGAAGGCTAATGGATCTGGACCAATGTGCGATGCAACGCCAAACAATAGAATTTTATTTCAAATATATTTTATTATTTATATAATATACAAAATTGTAAAATTACATCGAAAATCTCGTCTGTTGGTTCAAATTTATTGTAAAAAATCGTACAACAGCGAATACAAAAAATTAGTGCAATAATCACATTAGAAATATATTTTATTTATTTAATAACTGCTAAAAACTCAAATATAAATAAAGAGCTTAAAATCTTTTCACAATAAATTCTAATCTATATATATATATATATGTTCCAAAGTTGAATTTCAAATTAAATGCGAGGTGTTGGGAAAAATTATCATTTCTTTTAAGCCTCTTTTTTTATTATTATTATTTTGTGTTTTTTTTTGTTGTTTATTATTTTTGTGTAGCAACATTTTATTATTTAATGTAATATTGTTGCTTGATGCTTGCATGTTGCAGTCGCAAGGTCAGCAACGTCCCGTCCCCCCATCCCCCCCCCCCCCACACACACACACAGACCACCCACCCTGCAGCCCGACTAATTGCAGCTGAGGCGTCATCATTAAATGTACTGTCGCACAACATCCCACCTTGCCGCCAGCTGTTGCAAGAGCTGACTGCAATTGCTGTCACTGGAGTCGCCTAATCTATTTGTCATGTTCGCTTGGATCGGGAAAAACGCAAGCGACAATGACAATGACAACGAGAACGGCAACGGCAACGTAATTTGCTGCACTAAATTTCCGGTCACCACCCGAAATAGTAACCGAAACCAAACCCTTCGCCGGGTCGGTCAGACTGTGCCACTGCCTCGGTTCTTGAATCTTGCGATTCAGCGATGGAAAGGACACATTTTTGCAGAAACTGAAACGCGTTCGGTTTGATAAACGAGCTGAAGTTCGCTTCTGGCTAGCCAGTATATCCCCCTCTCTCTCTCTCTTACTCTCCCTCTCCCACTCTCTCTCTCTCTCTCTCTCTTTAGCTCACTCTCTGTTTTGGCTACATTCTTTTCTAGTTCAGCTTCTTGTGTTTTCTCCCAGCCATGGGCATAAATCGAAAATGCCAGGCCAATGAAAAAAGTCGGAGTTGAGTCAACGACGATGAGAAAACTTTGAAAAAAAAAAAAAAAAAAACAAGAATAGCAAATGCCAAATGGTTGGCACTCAAGGAGTACAGTTACTTTGGTGTAGGTAGGGGGGTGGGTGGGTGTGTGGGTTGGTGTGTGGACGTGGGATGCGGTTGTGTTTGCACACTGTGTGCAACAACTGCAATTGCAATTCAAATTGCAGCCGCAAATGCAATTTCTATAGGATTTGCCAAGCAAGTTGGGTGCGGGTCGTGTGGGAGGTGTGGGAGGTGCGAGAGGTGTGGGAGGTGTGCAGCCGAAGTAATGGCAAATGTTCACCGAATTCGGTGGTCAGCCTTGAAGCACGAAACGTCTATGCAACTAAGCCACAAATTGCAATTTCCTTTGCTCTCATCATTTGTTGGTCTTGTTTTGGGTAAATTCGAGAAAAAATTTTACTCTTTCTTCGATTTGGCAATGTTTTGCCGAGCCCAGCCAACGGGATATAAATTGTTCTCTGAACAGGAGTCAATAATGCATTTAATGCTCATCCAAAAATTACAAAATTCATTATTCTATTTTATCTAAAAGTGTGTTATTAATTTGCCATATTCACTTAAGAAAATTAAAATTCATTTGATTTTATGGCAATAAATAATTTATCTATTTTCAAGGCAAATATTAAAAACACTTCAAAATAATTGAATAAATGGCAATTTATGTAAATATGTTAAGTAAAAATATAAATAATATTCCAATCAATTGTAGTGGATATCTTTGCCGTCGAATATTATTGAATTCTACTCTTGCTGGGATTGGCTTGTCTTTCTGGGTGCAGTTCCAATCCATCGCGATGCTGTTTGCAATTTCTGGTTGTTGGTGTTGTTGTTGTTGGAGCTGTTGTTTTTGTTGTTGTTGTTGTTGTTGTTGTGTTTTGTTCTGCTCTGTTATTTGTTTGTTTGTCTGTTTGAGTGTTTGCTTGTCAGTTGAGCGACTGAATGTGGCGAAAAAGTAAAGGAAAAGTCGCGACAAAGTTCGATTCGAGTTGTGTGTAAGGAAAGTTGCCAGGCCAAGGACAATTTCCAGTTAACCCGCCACGCCCACATGAATATGAGGGAAAGGCAGCAAGCGCTGCAAATATATGGAGCAAACGATAAGATAGGCAAAACTATGCCAGAGAAAGAGTTAGCTGAAGGATTCAAGCATGGCCAGAACTGAGCATAAAGGATGTGTGTGCTGGAGTGTGTGTGCGTGTGTGTGTGTGTGTGTCTGTGGTGTGTGTGTGTGTGTGTGTGTGTGTGTGTGTGTGTGTGTGTGTGTGTGTGAGCTAGGCTGTGTAAGTGGGCTGTAAGTCAAATATCTGGTTGGGTCTCAACTTTGTCGTACTTGAAACTGGTGTCTCAGAAGAAGCATCGCTGTCCTGGTGATGCTTGGGAGATTGAGTGACAGATTGCCGACAGTGAAAGAGAGAGCGCGAGAACAAAAGGGGAAATGGGAGGGGGCAGGGAGAGGAACAGTTAAAGTGTGGCTGAAGGAAGAGGAGTATAGAAAACAACGGCAGCTGTGCAAATAACAGGGCCAAAAAAAAAAAGGAAAAACTTTGTAACAAAAACGATTTGAAAAGTAATCCAGAAACAGATTGTATATGGAACACGAATTGAATGCAAAAGATAAATCAACCAAAGTTTTACCAATCCACTCGAATATAAGCAAGTTTTGAGTCAAAAATTGATGTGGAATCGAAGACGAACATCGAGTGTGTTCCACAAGGGGGAACACAGGTGAAGCTGATCTAGTCGTGAGTTGATTTGGCCATATTAAATATGATTATTTATCCAGCCAAGTTCAGGCCATATATCCAATTGTAATATTACCAAGTCAATATGTTAGCATGCACTGCGATGCGGTGCTCCTTGATCGCGTTTTCAAGTCCGCTGATAATAAAGTCAACTAGTTGCATTTCTGCTGTGATTGCAACCCATTCGGTCCCCCCCCTTGGCACCCCCCCTTTGGCAAACAAATTGCGGCGATGCAAATATTTCCTTTGCAATTGTTAAATGCGAAAAGCGAAAGAAAATTTATGCAGAGCAGCAAATGTGCCGCCCAAGCCACCCACCCACTAGGCAGTGGTGGGGGAGGGGGAGGATGGGAGGAAGGAGTGTGGGGGGGGGGCAGCGCTTGAAATCGCTTGGGTATATTCTAGCATGCGCCAAATCACATTTTGTTTGCGTACAATTTTTGATAGATTATTGCAGAATGGGGCTCGAGAAGCGAAAATGTGACAGTATCTTCAAGGCGCACAAGCAACGGAGCCAAGTTGACACTAACGTTCAAGGAGTAGGCTATGCTTGGGTGGTTAAGGTCGGAGATGCCGACATATAACTGAAATAAAATATCCACTCGAGAACAGCGAGAGAGAGTGAGAGAGAGAGAGAGAGAGATAGAGAGAGAGATAGAGAGAGAGACCAGACGCGAGGCATATGCTGCGTGTTTGCCATAAGTCGATGCCTTTTCCAGCGATTCATGTGCATCAGCATCTCTTCAGCACCATCCAGTGCCTTGTCATATAATCACCCACACACAAACACACATCCACTCGGATCAATTGTGTGTGTGTATGTGGTGTGGTGTGCATGGAAGACTATAGATAGATAGCGCTACCCTTGACAGTACTTAAAAACCATGGATAAAAAGTTGGGTTCTGTTTACTAGCCTCTCGGTTATGGAACAGTCTGTGTTTCCTCTGTGTGTGTGGGTGTGCGTGTTTGTTGTGTCTTGGCTCAGCAATTTTTGCCGCTGGTTTTTTTGGTTGCTGCGTTTTAAATCTGTGCGGTTTGTGCTACCCCAAAAACAGTTAGCCGAAAGTCGCAAACTTTGCGCCTTTTTGCATTGCCAAATTGTCTTAATAGATTTATGGGCATACGCAAAATGGCTGCACTTTGCTTTTGGACCCGCGAACGGAAATGGCAACGGAAACGGAAACAGTGCTGGGGGCAGTTCGCCCATCAAGGGACTCTGCGGGAGTGGCTGAAATGGGAGAAAAGGAGGTGGTCTCTAGGGACTGCTGCAAGGACTTTTAATTCGGTTACAGCGAGTAACAACCCATTTGTTTGGCTCAGTGCGTTTTTAGCTGGCAAGGGGGGGATTGCATGTGGTGGGTCCAAATGGCAGTGGCTACATTAGACTGTGCTAATAGCATTCCAATTCGGTTTAAGCCAGCAGGCCAGTACCCACAAGGATTGCTTGCATGCCTGCTGTTTGCTCTTTATCTCGCTAACACCTTAATGGCTCCATAGCTATCGGTTATCGATAAATTTACATACTGCCAAGCAATGAGTTGATGGAGGAGCTATAAGCTCAGAAGGGAGCACAATAGATCTAATAGCTTGCAGTGCAGAAGACCCCAATTTTAATTAAATTTAATATAAATCGTTCGGGATGCATCGATAAAAGCAGCATTCACATTTATCGATATCTTTAAGAATAATATAAGTGAGCCATAATATAGTGCACAATTGCGGAATCCATATTTAGTGTGGAACGCTCAACCAGTTAGTGAGATACATTACCTTAAAGCTCAACGCCATATTCCATTATGGCCATGTCCATGGCAACCTGGAATCATCGTTGGCTGTTCCGAGTTGAGCAATAGTTTGGCTCAGTTATAATTCAGTTTACTTGGCAGCAGAGTGGACATCTGGTATGACTGACCTTTTGGGCAATTGTTAATCAGTTTGGGTTTACTATGCGACGGAAATAGTTTCGACCATCAATAACTTGTGGACTTGTGTGGCGGGACGGGGAGCAAAACAAGAGCAGCAGGTGCAGCAACCCAAAACCAAAATAGCTTAAAGCCAGTTTCAGCCAACAGTACCAAGAACCCACGGACCAAGCACAGACCGATTCCAGGACCAACAAGACCCAGACCCAGACCGAGACCCAGACCGAGACCGAGACCGAGAATGAGCCCCATAAAGGGTCCTTCTTGCTGTTGCTCCTCTTGTTTGTTGTTGTCTGACGTTTTGCTAACGACTTTTCAATGGCTCCAGCGGCAGGCAAGGCATAAGTTTTTGGGCTCGGCTCTAACACTTGCTGTGTGTGTGTGTGTGTAAGTGTGTGTGCGTGTGTGTGTGTGTGTGTGTGTAAGAAATGGTTGTTCTAAGCAAACACAGCTGTTTTTGTTGTTATTGTTGTTGTTGTTGTTTTTGTTATGCGTGTGTTGTCGGGGTTCTTTGGAATCCTGGTTTGACTTGATTTTGCCTGGGGTTGACTATGCTCCGCTCCAGCTGTGTTGCTATTTAAACACACACACAAAAACACACACACACACACACACATACATACGCACACACATACATACGCACAGTCATATGCGTATTTACCGTTTTGCTATAGAGCTTAAGAACTGCTACACAGTTGTAAAAAGAAATTAGTTGTTGGCTGCCTCGAGACTTTACTGTCTTTGGGGCCCCCTTGTTGGCCAGGTCAGGAGGATCAGGGAGTATTAGGAAAGCTACTCAAAAACCACACACACACACACACACATACACATAGATGAAAGGCAGAGCCGTAACAGTTAATGTGAAGTGCTTGCCACTGACTCAACCGGCTTCCTCATCGGCAAAATGAGAGAGTATATCATATACCCATCAAGCCAGATGTAATGAGCAAAATGGCACGAAGGGGGTCGCAGGCTATTGGAAGTCGGGAAAGCAGTGAGGGGCGGGTGCAACCACAATGGTTGCCTGACGGCAATGGTTGACATGAATGGCGCTGCTGTCGTTATCCGTTCACACGCTTGAAATGAGTTAATAAAATGCGTATACGTAATCAAATTATATGTCAAGTGTGTTGACAACGAATAACATTCAACGTTAATGTCAACGTGACAGTGACGTCAGCTGCGGCAGCGATGGCGACTGCGGCAGCGACGGCGACAGCGACTGCGACTGCGATGATGAGCAAAATCAACATCATCATTGCCATTTTCAGGCGAATCAGTTAGCTGAGCTACAAATGTGATTTTAATGAGGCAAACAAAGAGCATTTAAGTGAATTTATTACATCGATAAAGTTTCCTTTTTTTTTTTTTTTTTGTTTATTTTTCTATCTTTGCTTGTTATTTTTCTCCTGGTTCTATCGCAAAATATTCATAACTTTAGCCCATAAATATACTTCGTATTTTGGCATATTGGCTATTTTGGGTTCATAAAACGATGAGTTGCTCTATTTAGGAATTATTGGAATTATATGGAAATTCAGTTGACTTTTCTAAATTTGCTTTTAAACATAATCGCAGTTTGGTAAATTGTTTTTGATACACTCTATTTAAAGATTAAGTAAATACACTCATCGGCAATCTGGTACTGAAGGTTCCTTATGCTGTTTGTCAGTTAAGTTATAGTCAGCTCATAATTTCAACTTTAAGCGATATACTTGAATTTCAAAAATATTTTATATGATAATAAAAATGTTGTATCCAAATCATTAACCATCAAAGAGACTACTTTCCAGTTGACAGGCTTGGTATGCGAGCTGTCAAACCCCATAAAGTGGCTCCTGTCTCATGTTGTTTTCCAATTCATTTGTGAAGCAAAATGTTAAAAAATATATATATATATATGATTTCAATTCGATTTTCAACAAGTGTAGCAAGCTTGGGAAATTTCAATTCTAGTTCGAATATTTACCTAAAATGGCAAAACTTTGTGATGAGCGCCATTATTGTAATTTATTCAGGATAATTGTATTTATAAATAAATGGTATTTATTTTTGTCTTACTTACCTTACAAATAACATTCTATAAATTCACAATTTAGCAGTTGCCAAAATTTCTTTGCGACGTTATTGTAATTTATTCAGTCTAATTAAATTTATAAATAAATCCTATTTATGCTTTTCTAACTTACTTTACAAATAGTCTTCTATTTATATGGCAACCATTTACATTTAAGTATGTGCCAAAATTGTTCAATAATTTTGCCTAGACAAAACAAAAGCTGATCACACACACACACACACATTATGGTATGCATAATACAAATATCTAATGAAAAATTGTATAAAACTTTCAGCGCAAAAAACAATGTAAACAAGAAAGAGTGTTGCAGTCGGGCGAAGATGACTGCGAAAAATGTTGATACTATTAGAAATATATCAGCTGATACCAGGTAGCTAAGAACAGGGTGGGGGGGTGTATGACAATCGTTGTAAACTATCTTTCAAGTCTGGTAACTATAGCTCTTAAAATTGCGGAAGTTATATGCCTTTATAGTTTTAGTCGGCGTAGTCGAAAACTTTCAAATTTACCAGCTATTTGAAGGGCCTCACTAGAAATATATCTTTCAAATTTCATTTTACTAGCTTTCATAATTTGTGAGATATGTAGCTAAACTTAAACTATTACACCTTCCGCTGTCAAAGTTTAAAAACATAAATGCAACATAAAAATCTAAAAAGCAGATCAAAACGAAGTGGAAAATGTCAATTTTAATGCTTTCAGATTAATGCTATTTGCGCTCATAGATATTTTTGCCAATCTCTTTTTATCTGTGCTTCTCAATTAAGCGTCAATTATTTTTGATTGATCTAAATATGTATCTCATATGAATTTTAAATGGCACATTTATACAACGTGTATTTCTCACTAGAATAAGGTGTCTATGCAAATGAAATGATGATTGCATATATATTCGATTTGGGAGAGAAATCCAACATTCCACATATATATGAAATAATTACTTGCAAGCACATCCCATGGCTCAGTATAGTCGAAGCTAAAATAAATATATTTTGCTCAGTATAGTCGAATATAAAATAAATATATTTTGCAGATACAAATTTAAAATCATATTTCTTACCACAGAAACGTGCATAAGTACAACATTTTTTCGAACTATACTTCATAATAATATGATACACGCAAGTGCTGACCATACATATATTCAAGCATCCTCACAGATAACCGTGTATGGCAACTACCATAAAAACCTTCTCAATTATTATAGCTTCATATTTTTAATGAAAAAAAACGGCGTTCAATTAAGATAGACATTATTTTAATGGGCCGAACACAATTCGATTTCGTTAATTGCGTTTAAAAAACAAGTAAGAATTCTGCAGTCAAGTGTTTTATTTTTTTTTTGTTGTTTATTTTGCTTTTTAACTGTTGTATGAATTTTTGTATTGTATTGATTACAATTTGAATTTTACTATAATATGTAGTTTTTTTTAATATTAAAATTCGAAAAAGTTTATTGAAATAGCTGAATATTGTTCTCCCTAATTAGTTAGTTCAGTTTTGCATTTATTTAATTGAATTATTTAATGTTTCAAACAAGGAGCTCTCATACCTCTCGGACATCGCATTAGGACGATGGAGATATACAAAAATAAAAAAAAATTCTTAAAAATTCAAAAATAGCCTAAGCGCTTTAGATGCAATACGGGGAATTATCATTGAAATTCATTCAGACTCGACCAACCAAACAATTGTAAATAAAACACTGTTTTAATTTTAGATGTTTGACTAAATTTTCATGATGTATTTATTTTATTTTTACATTTAGTATTTATATATATATATATATATATATATATATATAATGCGAACTGCGGTATTTTGCTGTTATTCATTTGCTCTTTTTGGTTTCGTTTTACATTCAATTAGTTTTAAGTTTTGTAACACACCAATAATAGAGTTAGACATACACAAATAGATAAACATCTATATATCGTATATGTATTGAATATCGCGTATCGTATTATTTATGTTTTACATAGATGTGCTTAACTGTAGTTTATTAACATTTATTTCGTATATGTTGACTAATAGTCATTTCATACACACATTTTTAGTTGACGCTGTTGACCTAAATTTTAAAGTTAAACTTACCATGTTAAGAATAAAAAAAAAAAATATGCTTTTCAATATTTAGTTTGATTTTTTTTTTTTGTTTTTAATACTATTTAGTGTATTTCATCTTATTTATTTGTTAGTTCTTATTTTGATTTTTGGTTTTATGCTGTCTCTGCTTGTTGATATAGTATTATTAAAGAGTATATTTTTTTTTTTTTTTTTTTTTGGGACTTAATTTTAATTACATGAACTTACGTTAAATATTTGTTTTTTGCTGTCTGTTTCCATTGTTTGTTATTAGAAATTCAAGTGTGTTTGACAATATGACACAATAGCAAATATTATATTTTTTTTTTGCCATTTTAGTTGATTCTCTTTTTGTGTTTATTACTGTTTTACTTGTTGTTTGATTTTTTATATATATTTGTTTTTTTTTTTTTAAGTATTGTTTGCTCTTCATTTTGTGCCACAACCCATACATGTAAAGCGTATTTTTTTATGTTTCAACTCGTATCCGTTTTTGCATTTATTTGATTAATTTAATTTAATGCCACAATTAAATTTATATTAAATAAATTAGACCATATACACATTTGCAAACAGATCGACACATTCGCACACACACACACACACACACACTCAAACACACACCCTGAAGCACTAAAATTGAAATTATTTTCAATTAAACTGAAAAATCATGTGACAGCATTGAATTTTGTGGCGAACTGCTGCAAAGCTAATTGGCAGCAATCAACTTGGATGGAAGCTTGCAGATAAAAAACAGCTTTTGTCCTGCTCAATTACCAACAATCAAAATGCATTTAAAGAGCGCTTAAACCTAATTTGCTAAAGGGGGCAACAACAAGAACAAGAATAACAAAAAAAAAAAAAAAAAACAGATTCATTTATATACAATACGATCGAAAATGGATAAATAATAGCGCTGAAATTATATTTAATTACTATATGCAAAAGAATGGTTATTACTAGGGGGGGATTTGCAGTTTCGGTTTTGTAAAGGGATTAGTATTAAATTATCTGCGATTTGGTCAATTTGGTTAATTAGGGCATATTTGCTAATGTTTACAAAAAAAAAAAAAAAAAAAAGAAACCAATAAATTCGAATTTTAACGATTTTAATACATTTGTGTAGCTGGTTTATGCGTTTATTAGTTTTTCAACTAATTCCGGTTTAGTATTAAATCAATTGCGCTAAATTTTCAAATAACTGTAAACATATTTATGCTGTGTTTTATTTTTTTTTTTTTTTTTGAAACAAATCACAATCTGAATGCCGCCTGTCCATGGGGTACACAGATTGTACATTGGGCAAAAATGAAACAATAAAGTGCAAAACAAACTGGCTAACTAACAAAACGCTTAAATAAACTTTGGCTACGTACAATTTGTCATTTTTCATTTTGCAATTTGCAATTTGCATTTTATTTGCATTGCACTTCTACACACCCCCCCTCAACCCCTTCCCAACACTCGCTTTTGCCGTTTTAGATTTGCAGTTATTTATTATTCATCGTTTGTCGTGTGTCGCATATATTTATTAATTTCTCTTTTCACTTTTAGCAGCTCATTTAAATTATTTATGCAATTCGTGTTTTGCATTTTAAATTTTAAATTTGTAATTTTCCCATTCATTTCTTCATTTTCCTTTCTTTCATTCTTTCCTTCTTTAATTCATACATTTTTTTCTTCTTTAGTTTTGCCACACAGATTTTAATGCATATGTGTGAATATTTGTATGTATGTATGTTTTTTTATTTTTTTATTTGTATATGTTTATTTTGTCTATATATATTTACAACAGGCATCATTTTTTTTTTCATTGTTTCATTCATTATTTTGTTTTTTTTTGTTTTTGTTTTGCTGTTTACACGTATATTATTTTGAAATGTATTTATTTAAATTAAATCATTTAAATAACATCATTCAAATTAGTGATGCTATTTTTGTTGTTGCTGTTGTTTGTGTTGCCATTATTATTATTATTTTTGTATTTTTTTTAACTGTAATTGTTGTTCACCTAATTAGCATGCCATGACTAATACTCATTTGCATATGTATGCATTCCTCTGTGTGTGTGTGTATGTGTGTGTGTGTGTGTGTGTAAGTGTGTGCATATACTTACAGTGTGAGTAACTCTCAAATTGTAATTGGCAACTCGCAACTTGCAACTTGCAACTTGCAACTGCGACACGCAAGCAATATTTAGACGCGTATTACCTCACCTGGAGCCGGCTTGGGGCATAGTCCATCGTCAATGCTGTCGCGGAGTCGAAGCGCTGCATTTAGATCAGCATCCTCATCACGTGGCTGATTCACTGCTGATGCTGCTGATGCTGCTGCTCCTGCTGATGCTGCTCCTGCTGCTGATGCTGCTGGCCAGCTGCTGGCTGGTCACATAAAGATGTCCGCAGAGGGGCCACCGCTTGATTTGCGTGGTGTAGTCGGTACACCATGTGGACAATGTGTTGCTACGGTGGTTGCTGTTGCTACTGCTGACTTGGACTCATCCTCGAAGGTGACCATTTTCTCACTGCGTGGTTTCAGTGTCACTATTTGGAGTTGGGCGGGTGGCGGCGCTGCCGGCGCTGCGGCACAAATCAATGTCTGAGGCGGACCCAATTGGAGTCCATGCGGCATTCCCATACCCATGCCCATGCCCATGTTGACACCCATATTCATGCCCATTGGCATGCCCCCCATGCCACCCATATTGGGCGAGAAGCGGCGTGGCGGTGGCAGCGCCAAATCACCGACGCCGGACAAATTGAATTCGCTAATGCTGCGCGGCACAAAGTACTCCATGTGGTGCTCCGGTATGCCCGTGGAGCGGCGAATGGGCGTATTCCGCTGAAAGGCGCCACTTCCGCCACCAACTGCAACGCCGCCAACTGATCCATGCATGTGACTGCGACGCGGCAACGAACTGTACTGGGTTAGAGTGTGAGCCGGTCCAAAGAACATGGTCTGATGCTGGCCAAGGCTATTGGCCGACGTGACGCCCGGGCAAATTGTTGCGGCTGTGGTGCCACCGCCCATCTCGGCGCTGGGTCGTTGTCAGGATGGCTTAGGCGTCACGGGCGTGACAAGGGGCACCTCCTCGGCCTTGGGCGTGACGTGATCCTGAACACTGAAGCGACGCAGCCACATAACAATCTCGGTCTGGATTAGATTGAAGCACATTGCCACCACGGCCATGCCCACCATGATGTAAGCGGAGGCGCAATACAATGCCACTGTGCCGCTGGGCGACAGCTCGCCAAATCCAATGGTGCCCAGCGACGTGAAGCAAAAGTACAGCGACTCCAGCACGCTCCAGTTCTGCAGCTTGTGGAAGAGTATTGCTCCGCTTGTCACATAGCAGACAAGGACGCACACACAAATCGAGATGGGCACACTGGACGACGACTTCTTCGACTTCTTTTGTTGCTGTTGTTGTTGTTGTTGTTGTTGTTGCTGTTGTTGTTGCTGCTGCTGTTGCTGCTGCTGTTGCTGCTGTTGCTGCTGTTGCTGGTACACCGAGGGTGGGACTCCATACTGATGCTGATTGTACTGTTGTCCCTTGGCCCTGTCTGATTTGCGGCTGCCGCTCGATCCGGATGGGGGGCCACTGGCAACGCTGCCCTTGACGCGCTGACGCCGAAACAGGCAACGCATTCCAGCGGACAACGCCTCCCCCATCGAGGACAAATAAAGCAACACAATTGGTATCCCAATCAAAGCATAAACAAGGGCAGCCACCCGTCCCCATTGTGTGCGTGGCGAAACTCCGCCGTAACCTGTAATGAGAATAAAAATAAAGTGTATGTGTGTGCGTGTGTGTGTGTGTGTATGCGTGTGTGTGTGTGTGTGTGAGTGTGTGTGTGTGTGCGTGTGTGAGTGAATTTAATTAGTACGGGATAATAGAGAAATGCAGATATTAGCATAAATGTTGATGAGTTTATTTTAAAATGTGGACAACAATTGGAGATAAATTTATATTTACAGCTTTTAACAAATAGATAATAACTTTCCTGGCCAATATCATGATGTGGCCTAAACCATATATGTATTCTTCTATGTCATTTCATTAATACTTTTAATATCACTTTTTGTCTGAGGACAAATCCATGCAGCACAATAGACCAAACTAAAATATATCC
The DNA here is from genome assembly GCA_035042045.1 of Drosophila melanosoma. Classification (NCBI taxonomy): domain Eukaryota; kingdom Metazoa; phylum Arthropoda; class Insecta; order Diptera; family Drosophilidae; genus Drosophila; species Drosophila melanosoma. The sequence goes on from JAWNLY010000176.1 coordinate 3,079,791, forward strand.
TTATTATCCTTATCTAATTATTCCATATAATAATAAAATAAAATATATTATATGGTCAACATAATTGAATAAATCATGATAAGATAAAAAGATTGAATTTAAAGGCCACATTTGGAGTTATTTCTCGGCAAAAACAGTTCATTCTGCGGAGTTGGAATTTACTCCTTACGGTAAATGAGTAATGGAAGAGCTTTGCCAATGTTTTCATCTTCTCAACCAATGCCCCATCTCCATGACAGAAGTAGTTCGGTGTGTCTCTTGTCAGTTATAGATGAGGATGTTAGGTGGGAGATGACGTAACATTTACCATTTTAGAAAGTTGCCTGCATATAAAAAATGGTTTTTATCTTTTTTTTTTGAGCATTATTTCTGCAAATGTGAGAAACGCCAATGAATAACTTTAATAAAAATGTCAAATAAAGATCTTTCTTGTAGCCAACAATTGTTGAATTCTTGTTAACCGGTTTCCAAAGTATAATCATATTAGTCGGCATTTTGAGGTATATATTTGGCAGTGTAACATTAAAAAGTTGTATAATTTTTTAAATAAAATTTGCAATACTCTCGTTGCATATGAAGAGGCACTTCGTCATTTGGAGTTGTAACTATTTCCAGCTGTAAACTTAAAGCCGTAAGCCGTAAGCTAAAAGCTGTTAATGCTCTTGATATGCCAGCAACAACAATATTTTTAATTTTTCCTGTGTTGAGCACAAAAAAACAAAAACAAAAACAAAAAGACGAAAACAACAACTTTTATGGCCAGACGTTTTGCTTTGACTCTGGCGGCTTTGATGTTGTCGGCCATGTAGCCAGCCAGGCAGCCAGCCAGCCATCAGGAAAAAGGGAGGAACCATTAGCTGCCGGGCATGACCTAACCCAACAAGGCGATCCCATCCAAAAGATTCCGGGACTCGCAGTGGCATCTCTCGTTCCGACTGCCTCAGCAATGAACTTTTAATGTGGAAACTTTTATAATTGAGTAAAATGTGCTGTATGTGTGTGTGTGCGTGTGTGTGTGCGTGTGTGCGTAAGTGTGTATATGGCAACTATGTGTAGCAGGCATGTATTGAATTTTATTATTTTAAAGATAAAAAGCCAGAATAACATATCCAAGGAAAACACCCTCCGACAATAAATGCCAGCCAAGCAGACAAAATCCCAACTAGCTGCGCAAAGATGACCAGAGTTGGGCACTACTTAAATTATAACAGCGGCAATCAGAAATATCTATGAGTATAAAATATAAAATATATATGATAATTGAATAGCCAACATAAATAAATCTGTCAATTTGATGCGATTGTGGCATATTAGATGAGTCCAACTTAAAAAGAGGCCACAAAATGTATGTGGACCCATGCAATTGCAGGGTAGACAAAATAAAATAAATATCAACACAGACAATTACTGACTCACACACACACACATATTTGGAGCGAGTACTGTTCGGACCAACTGTACCCTTAATAAAATACATTTTGGAAACCCAAAGCACGTTTAAGTGCACATATCACAGAATAAATAGGCAACAGTGCAAGGGATACGATACGAAAAGAAAAGTACAGGAAAGGGGAGAGAGAGAGAAACGAAGGAGAGATGGAGAGGGAAGAATTTCCTATCCTATCCTTTCGCTACAAAAAAGTTACTACAAATTATTAACATCCTTTGCTAAAGCAGTCGCACCCGCACCCAAGCCAAAAGGTCAACGTGGCCAGGTCGACTGCCCAATGGTCAGCAACCAGCAACCAGCAACCATCGTCCAGCAACCAGCATCCAGCGTACAGCATCCAGTGGCCAGCCCCTCGCCATTCTGTTCCTCATAAATTTTCACCCAGAGTAAGCACTTGGCAAAATTGTTAGTGAAAATTATAACATTTACAATATGGTCTCTGCATAAAATTGTATGTGGTTATAACTAACTAACAGGGCGCACATGTTGTCAGGATAATGCTTTTATACACACACACCACACACACACACACACCCTCCCTTTCTCCCTCCTTGACGTGAATTGCTCGGTCCCATGAACTCCTGAAGATTTGAAATTGGCTAGCCAAACACTGGGCCTGCTGCAAAAAACTGTCAATTATGAGTAGAATTTTCATGTATTTGGCAGTAAAATAATTTAAAATATTGTTGTTTTTTTTTTTTTTTTTTGTACGATTTCTTGCATGGATGTTGCTCTGGTTGCCATGTGCGTCCTTGTGTTTCGTTGATTATTGGACACAACTCTTAACCTTTGTACATGTCGTAGCAGCCAAGTGACATGCAGATTAAAACCAAATTTTTTCATGAAAAATTCGACTTGACAAAAGGTTTGAAATAGGAATGTTTCCCGTTCTGGTTTGCTGAAGCATGGTTTTCTCATAGAGTAGAAAAGACTTCAATTTCCACTTTTCATTTTGTATAAGCTTAACGAGAAAAATATGAAAAGCATATTTTGATTTGTTGTTGCCGCTCGGGGACACAATTCTTCGAATAGAGAATTAACCAATTTATGCACATCTTGGACACAATTTGAGCAGTCACTGGTTCAACCAAAAAGGAGAACCGAACCTGCCAAAATGAAAGGTATTTCTCTCTAAGCTGGAGCATTTGGTCATAATAAGGGTATCCCAAAGATACGTTGCTCAGATGGCGAGCTGATGGCCTAAGTAATGCTTAAATTGTGAGTGGATCTTCAGAATCTTTTGGCTAAATACATTTGCAATGGTCAAGAAATAGTCAAAATAATAGAAGTTAGTTTATAACAAATATGAGTATGCAATAAGCTCATTTATTGAGTTTCATTTTTCGCTGTTTATGAAAATCAATCAAATAATAATAAATTACAATTGCGTAAAGAGGAAATTGGCATGTGGCAACTGGCAAGTGGCAAGTGGCAAGTGGCAAGTGGGCTCTTTCCTTTTTGGCCCTTTGAAAGTTGTGCGGTACAATTTTAGGTCAAGAATTCTCAAACTCGTTTGATTTGATTGGTGACCATTGATTACAAAGCACAGCAACAACCAAAACTCCGGGCAAAACGTGCTGCTTCGTCCAATATCCGCTCTTTGGAGGCATGACCTCGAGATTCAAAGACTGCCCGCGCTGTTAAAGGAATAGGAACGGGAGTCAGAGTTGGTACTGTGGGTTGTTGGGATGGTTGGCAGCGGGTAGCGGGCACAGCCCAAACCATCAACGAACAAAATATTTTACTACGGCAATTTTAGGGCATAAAGTAATTACAAAATACACAGAAACACAAACACAAATACACACACACACACACACACACACCTACACAAAGAACACACACACACGCACACACAGCAAAGAGTGAGAAGTGGCAAGTGAGTGTTTGCGGCTTGGGGTTGGTTGTCCAGCAGCCATGGCGAGCGTCTCTAATAGCTATGAAATTAATTTTAACAAAATACCATTAGGACAGTCACAAAAATGCCTTCAATATAAAACCAAACAATGGCCCATAAGTGTGGAGAGGAGCGTGTGGCAGCAACAAAATTCGGTTACACTTGATGACTTAAAGGCGAGGATGTGGAGATGTGGCAAGGAGTTGCCGCTGAGGCCAAGCGGACTTCTATGCTACACGCGGCCAAATCACAATGCGACACAGCTGCAAGAAAGCCCCCACATGTGTGTGTGTGTGTGTGTGTGTGTGTGTGTGTGTGTGTGCCTGTAACTTAATGTAATGAAATTGTATAATAAACAATGTGAGTGAAAGAATATTCTTATAATGACAAACAGAGAGAGAGAGAGAAAGAGAGAGGAGAAGAGCATTACATTGTAGGTGGGAGGTGGGTGGTGGGTGGGTTGTATTATGTAAATGTCATTAAAATTACATACAATCATCATAATGATATGCAGCAAACAGCGAACATGTCATTAAACGCCCTTCTTCTCATAAACAACAAAGGCAACGCCGACAGCGACGGCAACAAACATGACAGCAAACATTTTTATGACTTGCCAAATGCCAAACGCTTGAGGAATTAATTAAAAATTAAATGGCCTATTAAAATTGTTATCGAGACGCGGCGACGGCGACGGCGACGTCGACGCTGACGCCAACATTGGCAATTTAAGTGGCCAGCAAATGCGCCAATGAAAATATGAAAATAATATTGAAGCGCAAAGAGAAACGTAAACATACACATACACACACGCAGACACACACACACACACACACACGCAGACACACACACACAACGAATGGGCACGCAATGCTGCTGCTGCAATCATTTAGCGCCTGACTGCGTCTGTGGGTGGATTTTGGGTGGTTGGTGTTGGCTGCGGGCGGGCGCAAAACGCAATAAATGCGCTGCTGGAATTGCTGCCAAAGCTGACAAACATAAATAAAAACAAGAGTCGACAGAGGAAAGAGAAAGTGAACATGTCCAAACATGTTCGATAGTCAACATAATAATAATTATGTTAATGAAAAGTGAGAGAGAGAAAAATATGTGTCATCAAAATTATCATTGCAAATCAGTTTTAATGTGGCAACCGTGGCTAAAATGACAAAGTTGAAACTGATGAAAACATGCAGCTAACTGTAAAACTAAATTGGCATATCAGCAATAAAGCAATAACTGCTCTAAATCCCAATCAGGCACATCGCTAAAAATTAACGAGTTCGACGGTTTCGCGCAACAGTTTCAATTTGAAACATTTGATGACAATTTTAATGACATTTCACATTCGCATTACACTGAAAACAATTCAATACGCGACGAGTCACGTAGCAAACGTTAAGTCAATGAATTATTTTGCCATTTTATAACAGTCAAAATGTCATATTTGAATTTACCAGTTGTACAAATTCGCTCGATTGTAATACACAACTTTTACATGGAAATTCACAGCTAACTCGATTTGGCTTAATGAGTTAACTGAACCCTTTGAAAATGGGTAAAAATGGTATAATGATTTTGTGCCAATTTGCGTAACAGGCAGATTGAAGCATATCCGACTCCCTTAAGTATATATATTCTTGAACAGTATCGACAGCCGAGTCGACTTAGCCATGTCCGTCTGTCAGTCTGTCAGCTATTGGGGAATTTGGGCATATTGGTTATCGTATATTCAACGTAAATAAGGTTTGCTTCATTTGATCGATAACTGCCTTCATTTCTCGATTATCGATTAATTTCAATTTCCGATAGCAATAAAAGCCAGCATTTCCAAGGCATAATTTTCTAAATAAGCTAATATAATGCATAGCCCCAATATCGAATAAGAAACATTAAAGTTATGTATGTATGTATGTAAATATGTATGAATTTATCTATATATGCATGTTTGTATGTATGTATGTATGTATGTATGTATGTATGTATGTATGTATGTATGTATATATGTATGTATATATGTATGTATTTATGTATATATGTATGTATGTGTGTAAGTATGTAGGTATGTTTGTATATATGTATGTATGTATGTATGTATGTATGTATGTATAAATGAAGGTATGTGTGTCAGTAGGTAGGTATGTATGTATATATGTATGTATGTATTTATGTATATATGTATATATGTATTTATATCTGCAAGTATGTGTGTATGTATGTATGCATGTAAGTATGTAGTTTTGTATGTAAGTATATAAATATGTATGTTTGAATATAAGTATGTATTTATGTATACATGTATGTATGTATGTATGTATTTAATATGCTCGTGCTTCTAGCCAGCCAATTAGGGATAATTCGTTGTTTTTTTTTTACTGTCCTTATGAGTCCCTGTAAGAAATGACATGGCCTGCTCACATCTGGTTTCTTAACTTTTTAAAGGGAAATAAAATTTGAATTTGTTTAAGAACTGGGTTAAGGGTATATCATAGTCGAGATCACTCGACTACTGCATTTTTACTTGTTTAGCATGGCTATGCACAGTTTTAAATTCCAAAACTCAAGCACAAAGAACTTTGTAACAGATTTAAACAAGTTGCCTGAACGCTGAAGGCTAACAGAAGGTGCGAGAGAGAGAGAGATAGAGAGAGAGAGAGAGGGGAAGAGCAAAAGAGATGGAGATGGTGGCAGCTATGCGACGACAAAGTGGCTACTCAAAACTGCCACTGTCAACTCGGCTGGCAAAGCATACAACATGCACCACCAAAGTCCAAATGCACCACGCAAAAAAACAAAAGCAAAAGTAAAAAAAAAAAAAAAAAAAAACAAAAAAACAAAACAAAACAAAACCAAAAATGGGACATTCATTTGTGGAGCAGTTCTTGTTGGATTTAAAGAACACGGGCGGGCCTTTAGTGAATATGTTGACTTCATAAAGCATTGATATGCAGATTTTGAAAGTGAGTTCCAGAGTTCTTGACACAAGCGGCTGCTGCTGCTCTTGATTGGAAAAAATTCTCGCAGTGTTTGCAGATTATACGTAACAGCAAACTGCAAACTGCAAACTGGCACTGGTACTGGTACTGGTACTGGCCGGGCTTATGAGATTGATGAGTTGTTGCAGCAAGCTAAAGCGTAGATGAAAAACTGTAGAGTTCGACTCAAAGGCAAAGACAAACGGGCAGCGGGCCCGGGGGGGGTTGAGTATGGATTGGGTAAGTCCTGGCTGGTTGGTATGTGTATGTGTGACACATATTGAGCCTGCTGCTGCTCCTCCACCTTATTGATGTTGTTGCTGTTGCAAGACATTAAAAAGAAAAAAAAAAGCGCGCTGATGGGGAGATGGAGAGGAATGTGGCAACAGCAGGACATAAATTGTTGAGTGGTTCGTTAAGCGCTTGTCTTCCGTATATGTGTGTGTGTGTGTGTGTGTGTAGCTGGTATATAATATGGCGTGTAGGCATTCAACTTGTCGCGGGTCCTGCAAAATCCTTCGCATCAGCAGAATGCTAACTTATCTGTGATTCTTGTGAGACTTGGCTATGTTGGCGTGTTGCTTTTGCTTTCGCTGTTAGCTCTTGGCATTATTTGTTTTATATTCGACACCCTGCACGCCCCCCACACACACGCCCACAATAGACAGCCACGCAACGTTAAGGCCATAAAAATGAGTGCCAATGTCGTAAGTTGAACGGCGAGCGGCGGATTGCAATAAAATAAAATAAACTGCCGCGTTTTTGCACGCATAACAAACAACACCAACACCAACACCAATACAAACAACAACAACAACAACAACAACAAACATAACAAATAGAATAACAACAACAAAGAGACACACAGCAAGCCGCAACAGCAAAAAGGAGTCAAGCTATTCCAATGGGAGCCAACACCCAAGTGACCGGCCATAGATTTTGGTGGCACGTGTCGCAAATTATAGTTGCCACTCAAACAACAACAACAACAACAACGGCAACAACAAGGGTCAACGCATACAAATCGTGTAATAATAATATTACATATTACATGCAACAAAACGTGACGGGTTTCGCAGGTCAGGTCTGGTTTCCGGGATCCGGGTTGCAGGAATGACAAAGTCATCGCATTGATGAGAGATGCGAATGTGAATTCGAATATGAATGAGTTTGTATATGTGTATGGATATGAGATGTAGGCGATGGCAGCTGTAGCTGCCACTTGATTGCGGCAATCGTATCAAATAATGGCCAACACCCAAATGGTTAATAAACTTGTCAATATCGAATATCAAAAGCAACCGCAACAGCCATGGCAACAGTCATGCAAATATGTATGCGGACAACAGCAGCACAAGAAAAAAAAAAATAAGAGAAATTTATAAGAAATTTGAAAGTTGATATTTTCGTGATAAGCGTTAAAATTCCAAAAAAATTAATATGGAAAACAACAGAGAAACTTGGTAATATGATTCAGAGAATTCGCGAAAATTATGTGCAGAAAATGGGGTTGCACCAAAAGTTAAGAAAACAAAGTGGAGGAGTTCCAGTTAGATAATGAGAAATGGAAGAGAGAAAGGGTTAGTGAAAGAGAATCGAATATCTCTAGAGATATTAAGGAGTTACCTAAAGAATTCGAATAACACGATTACTGAGAACGAAAATAAATATTTGAATGAGTGCAAAGCAAGCAAATAATAAGGAATTTTGGTTAGCTTTAAAGGGTTAACCAATTGTGGCTAAAATCTGCTGCGTTGTGTTTATGTCTTTAATTTGCTTTTTAAACCTTCTAAATAAAATAAGAATAAGGAAATGCAAGCATGGAAACATGGCTAAAATATGCCCAAAACATGGTGTTCAAAAATGAACATGAGACGCTGCAAAGCTCAGCTATTTTTTAATGACAAAAAATATCATATACAGAGACGACTTTCAAATGGCTGCAGTTAACGTTAATATAAATAAACATCACATTCTTAGAAGAATAAATATCACATTCTTAGAAGAGTAAACATCAGATGGAGTCGCCTTACAAGCGACTCCATTAAGATAAATAAACATAATATGAGATCGCCTTACAAGCGGCTTTATATGTATTTAGGATTAAGATTTTTGTATAAAATAAAGAAATGCTCATCAGAGCAAAGAGTTCGATTCTAAACGTTGTCTCAACGTGTTTACTACACCCTATACGGGTTTCACACACATGGTCTAATGAAATTTGAGACAAACACACACAGACAGAAAGGTAGACAGACAGACAGACAGACAGAAAGGCAGACAGACAAATGAGACAGGTGAATGTTGTTGTTGTGTGTGTGTGTGTAAGCCAGGTGCTTAATTTTTATCTATACCTACGGAAATAATGAATATTTTATTTAATGAAAATAAGACCAAGTCATCGTTTAAATATATGGTATAATTGGGTAACAAAGCCAATCATCTATTTTCGAGCTACATATTTTCATTATAACCCGATTTAGGCAATGCCTACAAATTAAAAAATTGCATTTGTATAAATTGAATATCACAAAGAACACAAAGATCACAAAGATCTAGGTTTGGGTTCTGCGTTGATCACAATTTAGTTGCACAGGAAAATTAGTTGCAGTTGCAGTTGCAGTTGCAGTGTGTAGATGGTAAACATATTTAAGCAAATGCATGTTAATAATGCAAAATTTCAATTTTCAATGATTTGAAATTCGCAGCCAAATTGACCCGAGTTAATTGGTTTGCAAGGAATGTGAAGCGATGCAAATGAATTCTAATCAATTTGTAATAAGCAGACAAACAAGAGAATGGTAAACAAAATTGTGGATACAACTGCGGAGGGGGTGCGGGGGTGCGGTGGTGCGGTGGTGGTGCGGTGGTGGTGCGGTGGTGGTGCGGAGAGTGGAAGAGTAGCGAGCCACTGCTAAGTGAATTGCCGCTGTGACAGTTATAATTACGTTATGTTTACTGTGCACACACACGCGCGCACACACATACATAGGCAAACTCAATGTGTTTCAGCAATTGTGAAAAGCATAAATCAAAACGGCAACACTTGGGAGTTCATATGGGGTAGATGGGGATGGAGAGAGAGAGAGAGAGAGAGGAGGGGGGGGGGGAGGGGCTTGAAGTGGGCAGATGGGTGGTAATGCCCACTCAATGGTAGATATTTATATTTATGCGCATATGTGTTAATTTTATTACTTTACAAACACTGCATGCGAATATTTATTAATATGCCACAATCGCAATTCGTTTATTAGCGCACATAAATTGAAATTGTTTTTTTGGTGGCATTGTTGTGCAACGTGCCCCATGAATTATGTTGTAACGTGGTTATGTCTCAGTTGCCGCCGCTTTGCCATCATCAATATCATTAGTTCAAGCTGCTTCAATATTAATAAAAACCAAAACTGCAATTTTTGCGCAATTTGGTTAATAAAAAAAATTAACAATAATAATAAATTAAATATACCATAAAAAAATGTTAATGGCAAATTATCAAAGTATCTTTCATATGCGAGTATTGAAATATTTTTTACATTTTTTTTTTTGTTATAATTTTAGTATACTAATTCATGATTAAGGAAATATATACTTTACCTACTTGAACAATTAATGGATTTCAAATCAAAAATGATTTTATAATTATTTATTTTAAATTGCATTTCATTGTAACTGAAATGTATATAGTAATCTATCTTCCTGGTTTGGTACTAAAATTACGAAAAATGATTGCTTTTCGATTTTTAGCAGAGGTAGTTTAGGTAACCAAAGAAAATTATAAATAAATTCATTTAAGGAAGTTGTCGGCTCTGTGTAAGCCTTAATAAATTGTTTTTTTTTTTGTCGATTTGATATAATCGAATTTATTAATTTCTTGTCTGAAATGGGCACATTTCAAAAAAGGCGAACATTGCACAAAATCAATTTACTTTATAGCTTTTGTATAAAAAAACAAAAAAAAAAACAAAACAATTATAATAAAAAGTGTGCGTGGAATTGAATTGTTTTTTTTTTTTTGCCGTTCAACTGATTTTACAGTTACAAAAGCACAGCTGTCGCATTGTTATAGCAATGCCACCTGGGTGCAATCAATCACAGAGCCAAAAGCTCTTAAAGTGCATAAGCGGCTCATTAGATGTGTATGCCACAAAATTGCCTAAGAGTTGGGCAATGAATTTTTGAGGATGATCTCTGAATGGTTGTGAAGAAGGCAGGGAAAGGATTTGCGCGAGAAAATAATATATACATTTTTGTGTGTGTGTTGTGTGTTGTGTGTGTGTGTTGTGTGTGTGTGTGTGTTGTGTGTGTGTGTGTGTGTGTTGTGTGTGTTAACTGCGACATTGCACTTAAGTTGTTTGGCGCCTAACTAGACAATAACTTATGCTATGCGCGGCCGCCCCAAAAAGTAGGCAATGAAATTTGTCTTCTGTGGCAAAATGCTGACAAACGCAGCGGCCATTAGGCAAATGGCCAAGATGAGCATGCCAGCTAAGGCAGAGAGACAGACAAACAGTTAGTCAGCTATTCGTTTGATTAAACAATAGGCTGGCATTGTTGGGGGCGTGACTGTGGTAACTGTCAAGACCAACAATTTAATTGAAAGGTGAATTGTGAATGGTAAATTGGAGGGCCAAAAAGAGCTCGCAACCGTTTAGAGGCAGTGTTCGGTTGCCAGAGAGTCTTGGCAGCCATTAAAAAGAGCTCAAGAACTGGTTAAAGCCAGGCAGGCGGCAGTTTAACTGTAATGCGCATAATGAGCATTGGCAACGTAATCGATTTGGGTTTTGAGTTAACCAATTCTCTGTAATAGCCTCGGTTTCATCGGTTTCCGGCATTGGCGTTGACTCGGTTTTGCTGCTTTGTCAGCGGCCCCTAACGGTCTGGTTTTTTTGTTGCTCGCTAATCGCATTAACAAAAAGCCAGCCAACGAAGGAAACAAATAACAAAACTTTGAGCTGCAACTTTTTGCAACACATCCTCCCAAGAGCTTGAGAGGCAGAGAGCCCCTGGCAAATAATAACTCAATTCCGACTTAGTTGTGTAAGTGGCCCGCCCAATTCCCCAGACGCTGCCTATTTATTATATTTAAAAAAAAAATACATTAACTTGGTTTTACAGTTGCGACAGTCCATGATAAGCCAGAAGGTTGGGGGGGGGAGGGGGGGGGTACAAAACGTGCACAAAAACAATCAAAATCCCCACGACTAAAATGTGTCCCCGAAACGCATTTTGCTTAAATTGTTTCATAATTGATTGATGTGCTCTAGCTAAAATACAAGCACACACACACACACACACACACAGGGCCACAGATACAATCAGTCTGGTGTATATATATATGTGTGATGGGCGGTTGGTTGGCGGGGGGATTTCGGTGTGCCTAGAAAGGACATGTGGCCAGCTTAGGCGCTGCGATGATTGTTTTTGGGGCTTCGCGTTTTGGTCCTTGCCAAACAGCTGCCAGTTGGTAGCGTTTATGTGTGTGTGTGTGTGTGTTTATGTGTGTGTGTGTGTTTGTGTGTGTGTGTGGCTATTAATGTCCTCGTTTTTTGGCCCAGCTGCCAACCACAGAAAATTTGCTGCTTGCTGTGTATGATGTCAAAATAATTTCAATGACGCCCACACAACAACAGACAAATGTATAGGTTACAAAAGGTGGGTTGTTCGGGGGTGGGGTGGTGTGGAGTGGGTGGTTGGTTGCCAGGAGTGTCAGGGTCGAAGTTGAGTTATTTAGACAGATTTTTTTGATAGCCTGAGCCTTTCGCTAGCGAACCGTGCCTGAAATTGAGTTTTGATTTGAAACCCAATTTCAAATAATGCGATGCGCGACCAAACGATGAAGTCGACGTCGACAATTCGATTGATTTAACACACAATATATATATATATATATATAGCACAATATATAAAGTAAATATGAATGTGTGTTGATGGGTCCAATAGCTCCGATACCTCCGATGGCTGCGATGGCTCCGATGGCTGTGATGGCTGTGATGGCTCCTCTGGCAGCCGAAAATCACTGACTGCTTTTGAAGTTTTTCTTGTGTCTGACTTGATTCAGTTAATGTAGCAAATATGCCAACAGTCTCGAGGTGTGTTCCGCTCTGTGTGTGTGTGTGTGACATTGTGTGTGTGTGTAATTGTGCATAGCTGACACACAGATTGACAAAAGTCCACACACATTTTGATACCTTCATTAAAATTTTGGCGACGACAGAAACTGTACATTTGGTATACGAGGTGTGAGTTGAGAAACAGATGGATCGAATTACATATTTTATATATTGGGATCATGCTGCCATATCTGGTATATATATATATTATACTGTCGAACTGTCGAGCCATCAATTTAACAAATTTATTTTCAATTATAAACTGTGCAGCCATTGGGCTGGAAATAAATCGATAACAATATGAATAGCTATTTTTAAGCCTTTGTCCTTGGTTGTTGTTGTTGTTGTTGTTGTTTTAACACTTCCGTTGCTCGTAATCGGCTCAAATCAATAAAATGTGTAATCAGCTTTTAATGAATGTTCAATTTAAAATGCCAGCCAAGAAGATGTACAAGAAAATGATGATGGGATGATGATGGGAAGATGAAAGTTCTTTCAATACATAAACGGAAATTCTTCGAATTTGTGGGCTGACTGGGAAACAACGAGTTGAAATGGTATATGGTATAAGGTATAACCCTAACAACCGATGGACCATGGTATGGTCGACCGATTCAGGAAAAATGTGCTGTCGTCCACAAGATTTAACATCTTAAAATTTTATGGGTGAAAATTAAAACAATAAGGTCAACGGACAATTCAGTTACATAAATAAATGGGCTGCCAGTAGCAAAGTTCCTTTCAAGCTGTAATTTCTGCTGCCCTCTTCCGCCCGCTGACCTACAACCGAATTTACATGCCAAAACCAATGACAACGGCATCAAGAAAAAGGCCAAAAAGAAAAAAAAAAAATAGTGTGCGAGGGAGGGACGGAGGGAATGCGGTAAATTAATGACATTTTACATACATCTTAATTGCGTGTCTCTGTCGCTTTTGTTGGGCCATCCTTCAGGCCAATTGGCCTGGCTTCGCCCCGCCAGTTCTCGCCTGGCTTAAAGGGCCTGTCGACGCTTTCTGCGTTTGTCAGCCAAATTGCTTAGCCCTCGAGCCGCTTATAATTTATTGAAATCACGGCGAGTGAATGTGGGCCGGCAGACAGCAGACATCAGACAGCAGAAACAGGCCTACAACTAACTGCCACGCCCAGAAAACATACCACAAACAGCCGCCTTCATCGCATCCATTGAGGCCCTGCCCTGCAGTCCAGTCGCCAATTGGGGGAAATTGCAAAAATCAACGCGTTCGCAAATTGAAAAACCTCCTCAAGTGGATGGATATTGACAAAAAAAAAAAAACAAACAAACAAACAAACAAAGAAAAGAAAAGAAAACAACAAAGAAAAGAAAACAACAAAGAAAAGAAAACAACAAAGAAAAGAAAACAACAACAATAAAAACAGCAGGTACAGCGTGCAACAAGGAAAATAAACAGCTAGCTAGTACAATAAACGCAGTTAAATAAACAAAAAAAAAAAAAAATAAAAACAAAAAGGAAAAAGGACAAAAAAAAAAAAAAATAGATGCTTGGCTTTTGCCGCCAGTTGACAGCTTGTTAATTAAAAGCAGCAGCAGGAGCAGAAGCAGCAGCAGCAGGAGCAGGAGCAGGCGGGCAACTGGACAGCGGTCAACTGGTCATCCAGTCTGCCAGTCAGCTGTTCACTGACCCGCATTCTGTCAACGTCTCAAACGCAAACACACCAACTCCCTTATGCCTACCAAATCCCCCCTCCCCATCCCCTCTCTTACGTCCAAAGGCTGGATATAGAGTGGACTGAATCCTGATGCGAAGAGCTCTGTAGTTGGCAGATGGAAAACGTCAGCCCAATGCTAATAAATTGCACCACAATGCTTACTCAATGTAAACTGAGTAAAAAGCAATGGATATGGGTGGATAGGGGGATAGGGGGATAGGGGGGATATTGGAAGTAAGGGGGAGCTTATGGCTCCTGAGTGCCAGACTCACCTATCGTTGTAATTAATGTCAGGGAGTAGAGAAATGCCGAGGCGTAGGTCCATTTGTGAGTGGGTGCATTCATTGGCATCCCACCAGGCTGATAAACCTTCGATTGGCGCACCGCACGCAGCAAAGTGTCCTGCAAAGATTGAAGATGGATAAAACAAAAAACAATTAACAAGACAAAAAATACAATCAAGACGGCATTTTTATTATCTGTGCACAGTATACACACACACACACACACACACACGCACACACACACACACACGCACACACACACACACACACGCACACACCTGAAATAATTGCACCTCCTGGGCGGCGAGTCGTGTCCAGTTCTCCTTGTAGAGTATATTAAGATCCTCCGTTATGGACCACAATCGATCAACAGTTCTGTAATCGATAATTAATTGTAATTTTTACGATAAACTAATGAAGATTCATCGAGGCACACTTACCGGGAACGTATCTCTGCATTGGCCAGCTCGGTGCGTGGATATGGCTTGGAAGCGGCCACAGCTGTTTCCAGTGCAGTCGCCTCCTCAAGATCCCCCTCCAGCGATACGAATATTATCGAGCCAATTGCCGTGTAGAGCAGCACCAAAAGCAGCACACCTAAAACGTTGAGACAGGAAGGGAGGGAGGGAGGGAGAGTTGTATTATTTGAATAATTGTCATTTTGTATTTATTTTGTATTTATTTCTATTAATTCAAGTCCCATTTTACTGCTTAAATTTTTTACTTTGTTGCGATTAAGTTTTTGCTTGATTTCAGTTCTTAATAAAAAAAAATCACATTTTATTGGCTAAGGAATTTTATATATTGTAAAGTGTTATTAAATTTTACAATTTTTGTAGCTTTTTGATTTGATTTAGTGGATAATAAATTGATGAACTATGATTTTGAACAATACTTTGGAGTATTAATCTAGCTGCGATGTGAGCTGAGTCCGAGCATGGAACACCTCACCTGTCCACCTCACAAAAAATCTTCAACCAACTTCAACTTTAGTCATGCAGTTACAGTTACAGTTACAGTTGCAGTTGCAGTTACAGTTGCTGTTGCAGTTGCAGTTGCACGGGCAGCACTATGCCACTTGTCGAATGTGCTGGCACTTCTGGCTGTTATTGAATCAACCGTGTCTACAATTGGGTGCAGTGCAGCGAACACTTAAATTACGACAGTCACTCACCTGTCGCTGATACACAATGCGATTTGGGCGTCCTTTGGCAGCCACAGAAGATGCTGCTGATGATGCTGCTGTCGTTGTCGTTGTCGTCCTCGTTGCCATTGCCATCTCTCTGCTTATCCGCCTTCGGTGCGGATGAAGTGGCACCATTTCCGCCCACACCACTGGATGAATTGCTGGCACCCTGGCCGCCATTTGTAGCGCCACTTGTGAAGCACATGCCTGAGCCGCTCTGGCGACCAATGCGTGAATTGCTGCCTGCCACGTTGCTGCCAGTTGCTATGGTTGCGCAGTTGCTGATGTTGCCGATGTTGCCGATGTTGCTGATGTTGCCGATGTTGCTGATGTTGCTGATGTTGCTGATGTCACCGGTGTCACTGCTGAGATAGGAGGCCAGCGGCACTGATGCCTTTTTATTCATTGTATCTTGTTGGTTGGTCAATATAATCCTTGTTCGCGTCGCTTCTGCAGTCAATCAATCAATCAATCAATCAATCAGGTAATGCCTGACAAATGGGCAAAGGCCCAAATGGCCAAAAATGACCAAATGAGTAAATGATCAAATGACCAAATGACCAAATGACCAAATGACCAAATGAGCAGCGCAATCCAATCAAATCAAATGCTTTCAAGCGTCATGTGGCACGTAATTTGCATCCACCGACTTCTGGTCCCCTACCCCCCTCGTTGAGCGTTTACGGTTTTCTCCACTCACGTTATTATTATGTGTCCGCCGTAAAATGTTGTCGACAGCAATGAAAATGTTTCTATTGCTGCTGTTGTTGTTATTGTTGTTGTTGTTATTGTTGTTGTTGTTGTTGTTGTTGTTGCAGCTGTTCCTCTTCTTGTTGTTGTTTTTATGATGCTCGGAAATGTTTTCGGGCGCTGTGGCACAAATTGTCGCCGGATGCTGCAAATGCAAAATATTTTCGTGAAAAACTGGCGAAATGGAAATGCAAATTGCGATTCTGGGCATACACAAGAACGCGCACACACACACATACACACATACACACACACACACACACACACACACACACACACACACATGGCGTAGACAAATTTTAAGGCAAATGCTGCGTAATTGAGTTACCAACAGGAAGGAAAAGTAATTTCTATTGCTGGCACCTTAAACCGAAACATTAAATACCCTAAGAAAAAAAAAAAATTTAGAAATTTCTTCTATATTATTGAATAATTTCAATTTGTGCAGCAAATTTGATGGTTTTTAATTAATCAATGAAACAACAACAAACAATGTCTAATATTAATTCAAAGGAGTCAGTGCCAAAGAAGGAGAAAGTGTATAAAACAGCAAAAGCAGTAGCAATATAGGTGTGTGTGTGTGTGTGTGTGTGTGTATGTGTGTTAGTGTGTGTGTGTGTGTGTGTGTAGGTGTTTGTTTGTATATGCTGTGAGTGTAGTTATCGCATAATCTGATAAACGTAAAGATGGCCGACTTTTAAATTAAAGATTGTTCGCCAAGCACAAAAAGTTGTTGAGTTGACAACAAGTTGTTGTTGTTGTTGTTGTTGTTGTTGCTGTTGTTGCTGCTGTTGTTGCTGTTGTTGCTGTTGTTGCTGTTGCTGCTGCTGCTGTTGCTGCTGCTGCTGCTGCTGAGCACGTGTGCTGTCATGTTCATTTATTCAATGGGACTTCAATTAGGACCCACTTAACATTTTGTTGTTATTTGTTTTGCTTATGTTGTGACTTTCATTTTTGCTGGCTAAGCTGCAATGCTAATTACCAAATCCCGCCGCATAATCACGTCACGTTTTCCACACACACACACACACACGCCCCAAACACACACACACACACACGCCCCAAACGTACACACACACACAAACACACGTTCGCACACTCACTAAAAACGGGTTATTGCAAAACCTTGCGCAAACAGTCTTTTTTCCACAAAAAGAAACAGACTGAGAGAGAGAGAGAAAGAGAGAGAGTGAGAGAGTGTGAGAGAGAGATAGATAGAGATTATTGCCATAATGGGATGACATAAATTAATCAAACGTATTAACAGCAATAAAATATATATATTTTATTTACTACCACAAACATTTACTGCATTTCAGCATCAGTGGAAAAGTTAATGTTGCATAATAAAATATGCAATTTTACACATAATAATTTATTAATTATTATTACATTTTTAAACGTGAATATATATATAGATATAGTATATATATAGACAGACAATTTGGACGAACTCAACGGCTATCAATTCTCAGTCAAGTCTTTAAGGTCTAAACCAAAATGATGAACACAGCAAGACTAGATAGAATTGGGCTAACAGCTGAGTTCAGGGTTTATTTTGGGCAGATTTATATAAATTGATGTATTAACTTTGCTTCACATTCAGCATATAGCAGCAGCTGCAGCACCCAAAACATATCGTGTGACTGACTCTGAGTCGATGCCATATGCCATATGCCACATGCCACATGCCTCTTGCCTCTTGCTACTTGCCACTTGCCTCTTGCTACTTGCCTCTTGCTACTTGCCGCTTGCTACTTGCCACTTGCCTCTTGCCTCTTGCTACTTGCCACTTGCCGCTTGCCGCTTGCCACTTGCTACTTGGCAGTTTGCTTTGCATATGCGCTCACATTTGTCAATCGAAGGCGCTCAGCCAGAAATTGTATCTGCCACATTCACTCATAATATGCTTGTTGATGCCTCACTTGCACCTTCTTTGCTTTCTGTTAAATCTTTCTGCGCTTCGCTGCCTGTTTTGCCAAATGTTTGTCTGCCATAATCCTTGGCGTGCCACTGGAATTGCGAAACGCTCTGACAAATGCCATCGATTTTATAAATGAGAGCACCTTCGTGTAAACATTTTCATTTTCATTTCTATTTCACATCCGCAGGGCTGACAGGGCTCACTGGGTTCTGGCTTAAGAAGCCTCAACTTACGGCGAAGTCGCTCGAGCATTTGCGAGTGGCCATGTGGGCCATATGGCGTCGACTGCTGCCCTCATCCGTCAGTGGTTTCTGCTTAATCACGCCCATTTCCCAATTCAATGCAATCCCCACCCTCCCTCCCACACACACACACACACACACACACCCTACTTGTCTACCTCATGGATACAGAGTGTGCTTGGTCTGACACTCGATACACATTCATCGCACCTTTTTAATTGCTGACATTTATTGAACGTTCGCCGTGTGTTAAATCTACCGTAAGCACACAGCAGAAATCACATGAATACTCAATGTGTGTGTGTGTGTGTGTGTGTGTATGGGTGTGTGTGTGTGCGTGTGTGTGTGTGCCTTTGACTTAAGTGCAAACTTATGCCAATTATGTGCAGCTTTTGCCTGCTGAATGGCGCTTTCCCTTTGCCACACAGCTCAGCCGTGAAAGATAAAAGAGAGAGAGAGAGAGAGAGAGAGAGAGATAGAGCAAGAGAGGGCGATGGGGAATATAGAGTATGAAAAAGCTGATGCAGATTACATGGATCATTAGCTCAAGTGAAAAAGTTCACATGCTCTTCTCTTTAACACTAAACACCAGGTCCAGCACTTAATCAAATGCAAGTGAACCATGGAAAAAACATGGAACGAAATTCCTCTTAACAATTGCAGCTGCTCCTTGGGTTCGTCCTTAAACTCTGTCACTGTCTGCTCTGGTCTGGTGTGGTATGGTCTGGTGTGGTCTCGTCTGGTTTGGTCTGCTCTGGTCTGGTTTGGTCTGCTCTGGTCTGGTTTGGTCTGCTCTGGTCTGGTGTGGTGTGGTCTGGTCTGGTCTTGTCTGTTAGTAGGTCTGTCTGTGAGATGAGTACGTATGTCGTTTGTCAAGACGTTCCATGTATGTGGCAGGCAGCGCAATATTCCTGATTGATTCCCAAAAATCTTACTTAAGCGAAATGAACACGTTTATTTATTTGTGAGTATTTACGGAATTTTGATTGCAAGTTGCAACTGATTTGCCCCCCCCCCCCCCCCCCCCACATGGCATATCAAATGGAGCGACAGACTACTGACAGCATCTTGTCTTACATTTCGCCTCTCCACTCCTCCCCCACTCCTCCACACTTTTGCTCTCTCTCTTTCTCTAGGTGTAGCTCCCTTTTGTTGCTACTATCAGTAAATGTGGTTGTGGCAACATATATATATATATTGTGGCAACTGGCAACTGCGGCAATTTTGGTAATTGCTTTGCGCTGCTGGTTTGTTTGCTTTTGCCTTGTTGATAGCCGGCAGCTGGCCAAGTTGCACACACGCAAAGTGTGACGCCTTAAAATCAGTTGGCCAGATAAAACCAAGCATTAATAGGTGCAAATGTGTGAAAGGGGGTGCAGGTGCGGGTGTGGTAGGAAAAGGAAACATTTTGCGTACAGTAAGTTTAATCCATAGGAAACATCTATATCACAGTTGGTGCGTTCTTTGGCAACTTTGCAGCACAATTAGACTGCAAATCACTGCTCAGATTTGGACAAAAAAAAAGGCATTCAACATTCGGCAAACAGCAAGTGCAACAGTAACGACAAAAAAAAAAACAGTAAAAAACCGTAAAAAAACGATGGCAGCCACACAAAAAGCAATTGCAAAATGTCAGAAAAACTGGAGCATTGCCAAAGGCTGGCCAGAAACTAAAGCTAAAGCCGAACCGAGCCGAGCCAAGCCAAGCCAAGCCAAGGCAAGGCAAGGCAAGCCAAGCCACCAAAACCAAAGCAAACCAAGCCAAAACCCGATGAAAACATGGCTCACAAGCCCCCAGGCAAGTTGGCCAAATAGGACGAAAAAGAGTTTGCTGCCAGATGCGGATACAGAAGCAGTTGCAAAAGCGGACGCTGATGCGGATTAAGCAGATGAACCACAAAAGCGAATGCAATCGGAACATTACTATTGCTGTCAGTGCATAACAAAAAGATGGATGAGATAGACAAGGGGAAACCGTGGGGCAGCAGCTGTGCCCCAAAGTCACAGTTACGATCTGTGCTCCACAAGAAAATAATGATAAACAACAAAAAAAAAAAAAAAAAACAGATGCAGATCATCTCTAAACAATATAAAAATATCAATTCGAACAGAAGAGCGAACAGCTGCAGTAGGACAACCAGAGGATTAATAAGCCTGGTCAAAATAATTTGCTGTAAAAAAAAAAAATAACAAAAAAAAAAAATGTACTTTTAAAGAAGGCAAATGAAATAACTCAAATTGTAAGTGAAAGTTATTTTTTGCAAGAAATATTCACAAGGAGAGAGGAAGCGTTATAGAGCAAGAGCGAGAGAGAGCAAGAGAGAGAGAGAGAGAGAGAAAGAGAGAGAAAAAGAGAGAGAATGTAAATTGTTGCACTAATGAAGCAAAAAGTGGCACACTTGTAATGCACTCGTCGATGGATGGAAACGAACGGTTGGTCGGGGAAGTTGGGGGGCAGATGATGGTCTCAAAATTGGACTATCTGTTGTACAAATGATGGCCTCAAAGATGATACAGAGAACGGAGAAGCTATCACCAGCTACGAGCTATGCATGTCTAATTCTGCTTACATAAGTCAGCCCAATTGTGCAAGTTAGCCCCAAATGCCGCACTTATCCAGCTGCTGGGGCACGACACGCCGCACTGGTCAACAATAACTTGAAGGCTCTCACAATTTGCTGGCCAACAAGTTGAACTTGAGCCCGGTGACTGGTGCCCCCTGGTGCCCCCGGTGCCCCGAGCCATGAGCCTTGAGCCTTGGGGCGTCGTCAGACAAATGCTTGGGCTCTGCCCACTTGAGCAGCCCTTGAGTTTGGATAGTAACAAACTCACGTTAACCCATTAGAGTGTACCAAGTGGGCGAAATTTTAGAGGCGTGACAGAGGCGCACACCAAAAAAAATTGCATACAAATAGAGCATGCAGAGCCTGCAGGAGCCAGCAGAGCCGGCAGAGCATGCCGGAGACGGGCGGTGAAGTGAAAGTGAAGTGTGTGGCCAAAGTGGAGCCTCAAAGATGTGGTATTCGCTGGGCTGGCTGCAAATAGACGCAACCAAGCCAAATGGAAACCAAAACCAAAAAAAAAAAAAAAAAGGAAAATAAAATTTCAATGCAAACTGTAAAACAGTCACGTCTGACAACGAGGGCCTCTCAATCTGGTTGTTGCCGCTTTGTGGGGCAAGCAAATAAATTGAAAAACAAAAATAACCGTTGCATAAAAATCAAACGGGGCATGTTGCAGCATGTCGGTCGTATCCGACTGTCGAATACTCTGAAACTCTCAAATGCAACACCGGCAGCAAATGACTGAAAAAGCAGCTTTGTAATTTGGTAACTGAATCAAAGTCTTTGGTAACAAAGTAAAAAGGCTAAATCAGAAGCAGATTAACAACATTCACTGTTTGCAGAACTACTTTGATATTAAATACATTGTCGAAATATGCAGCAAAATTGTTCAAAAATGAACATGAGAAGCTGCAAAGCTCAGCTATTTTTTAATGACAAAATATCATTTAGAGAGACGACTTTTAAATGGCTGCAGTTAAAGTTAATATAAATAAACATCATATTCTTAGAGGAATAAACATTACATTCTTAGAAGAATAAACATCAGATGGAGTCGCCTTACAAGCGACTCCATTAAGATAAATAAACATAATATGAGATCGCCTTACAAGCGGCTTTATATGTATTTAGGTTTAGGATTTTTGTATAAAATAAATAAATGCTCATCAGAGCAAAGAGTTCGATTCTAAACGTTGTCTCATCGTGTTGACTACACCCTAAACGTGTTTCACACAACATAATCAAATTGAAAATCATTTTTAAAGACAACTTTTAAGTTTAGTGACTTTGAAAAAAAACAAAAACAACTGTTTTGAATACAACAATCACACTATAAAAACGAATCATTTCTGTAATAAGAACGAATCATTTCTATAATAACAATAAAATGTATAATTTTAAAATTAAAAGCAACATATTTGTGGCAAAAAACCAGGATTGCCAAGGATTGTTCCAGACTTCGATTAGAATCCAACACAGTAGATAAATCATTGCGTTATAATATAATAATGTGTTTATTTGGGAACTTAAGACACGTTTATCCAGTAGCTTATTTGCAACAGTTTGTCTTGCTACAAAATATATTTGTACTCTTAATGGACTTGCAACAAACTCTATCAGCGGCGTTACACATTGTTTGTAATAAACTGCAGCTTGGAATTTTAGAAAAAAAAACCCCAGTGGAATGAGAAAAATATATGCATGAAAATCAATCAGATAGGAGAGGGAAGGGGCGCGGCGAGGGTTCGCTTGGCTCCGGCTCCGGCTCCGGCTTCGGGCTGGGCCAGAGTGCAGCTCTTAAATCATTGAAGCTTAAAGCCAGCAGCATCCAAGTTGACCCCTTCATCATTTTCGAGTCTTGCAATGATTGAATGTCCCTAAACAAACACAACACATGTGGTCTGTGTGTGTGTGCGAGAGTGTGTGTGTGTGTGTAAATCCTCAGCTCTAAATTCAATTGAAACTCTTAGCTTGGGCTCAGTTTGGATGGCGCCGATGCTGAAGTTGACGCCGATGTTGATGCCGCTGCCGATGCCGCTGCGGATGCCGCTGCCGACGCCTGCGCTGACAGCAGAAGAAAATGAAGAATTTTCTGTGCATTTTTCTAGAGCAGCTGCACGTACAAAGCCGTGATAGATGCGCGGGGAAAGGGGGATGTGCTGGTTGGAAGGTTGAACGTATATCTTGGCATTGCGGCCAGGCAACAAACCACTATAAAATTGTTGTGCAAAACATAAAAAAAAAACCAAATAGGAGCGGGGAGGGGAAAGGGGGGAAAAACAACCAAGAAGTAGGAGGCAAAGCAAATGGAAATAAACACACACAGGCACACACACCCAAACACACACCCAAACACACACCCAAACACACACAGTCACTCACAGTCAGACACATGCGAACAAATCATGAAAAATGTAAGGTAAACTAAGTGAAAAAGAAATGAAAACTTGAAAGCAACGAGATGCAGACAGATACTGAGCCAAAAACAGAGACAGAGATAGAGTCCGAGACAGAGACAGAGATAGAATCCGAGACAGAGACAGAGACAGTGGCTTGGACTGCGACTGCGACGGCGACTGCGAGTGATATTGAGACTGCAGCAAAACAAGCTTGCAACTCAAAGTGCTGTGCCACGAATTTTGATGCACCAACAAAACGTACTGCGTCTTACACAGTTGTACACACGTACACACACACACACACACACACATGTTTATCACAACAAAGATGCAAAGCACAAAATGGGGCACGTTACTGGCCACAGACAGTTTGCTGCACGGGGTTGGCCAGGGGGAATGTGTAGTTTGGGAATTTGGATAGTTTGGGTCACTGCCACAAGTGGCGTTGAAACTGAGGCAAAGCTGCCGTTGATTGGCACAAGGCCAGACAACGACGAAGACGAAGACAAAGACGAAGACGAAGATGAAGATGCAGACGAAGACGAAGATGAAGACGAAGATGCAGACGAAGATGCAGACGAAGACGAAGACGAAGAGGACGTTGACGATGACGTTGACGTTGTTGATGTGCCGTATTCTCATCTCTTTGCCGGGCTTCTATTTCAGGCGTATTTCAGCTAACAAGCTCGCAACTTTCAAGTGCTGTTCAGAAATGAATGCGAATGTGTATCACACATAATGGCCAAGTGCCTTCAATTAGCAATCGGCCGTTTTGGCATTGAGTTAGCTGGCTAAATCTACGTAAAGTACGTGTGTAAATGAAAAGCTGCTCGACAAGCTGTAAGACGAAAAAAAAATACTACAAAACAACATAAAACAGAAAATACACAAAATACAAGAAAACAAAACACAAGAAAACAAACACAAATTCCCAAAGAAACACATGCCTATTGAATTGGAATGAAAAAATGTGAATTTTTCTTGGCAAAAATTACCAAATTTATAAAAAAAAAAAATATGCACTAACTAGGATTTACTCATTAGCAGAACACTCTTAAATTCAAATGCTACTCGAAGTAAAAATATTCTGAAAAATCTGCTTAGAAAGGTTTGAATGTTACTCGTTACATAAAATGCTATTTTATTCATATATATAAATATATATATATCCTGATTAACCTACTTCTAATATCCTCAATATGCTAATCAAGGATTCGAGTATATATAAAGATGCATATGCCCATTGAATCAGAATGAGAAGATGTGATTTTTTGGTAGCAAAAATTACTTGCCAAAAACAATGCGTTTAGAGTTACTCGTTAAATGTTACTCGTTAAATGTTTTAAAATCAGGCTTAGAAAGGTTTGAATGTTACTCGTTAGCAGAGCACTCGTTACTTTAAATGATGTTCGACCCATATATATATATATATATATATCCTGATTAAGCTACTTCTAATATCCTCAAAGATGCACATGCCCATTGAATCAGAATGAGAAGATTTGAATTTTTGGTAGCAAAAATTACTTGCCAAAAACAATGCGTTCAAAGTTACTCGTTAAATGTTTGAAGGATAACTAGGAAGTAAAAATATTCTTAAAAGAATCAGTTTAGAAAGGTTTGAATTTTACTCGTTAGCAGAGCACTCGTTATTTTAAATAAAGTTCGACCCATATATATATATATATATATCCTGATTAAGCTACTGCTAATATCCTGAAAAAGCTAATCAAGGATCCATTTATATATAATTGTAATTTAAGTAAAATCGCTACAAGTAAGAAACAAATCTTTTTGCAGTACTTTAATGAATTTCATATGGTTTTTTTTTTTTTCCTTCTGTTGAGTAACTTAGTGACCCAAATAAAGAGTGGTTACGTCTCCAAAGCAACCGCATTGTGCGTGGCATTGGACGTGCATCAGTTAAGTAAATCACTCATCGAGTTCGTGACTCGATGGGGCGCCGCCACTTTGGCCGCCCCAAAACAATAACCGGTCTCAACAGTGCTGCTGAAAAATCAAAGACCCAACTCAAGCGGTGAACTTAAAAGCCGCAATAAATAAATCTTTTTTCTTGGGAAGTCAAGGATGCAAGCGAAAGCAAACCAGACCAGATCAGGCCCGACCAGGCCAGACCAGGCCATACCAGACCAGACCAGGCCAGACCAGACTAAACACAGCCACAACTGGGGTGTCTCTGGTGCTGTCAGTTCGTGTGCCAGAGGCTATCGGAAGCGTAACGAAACCCTCTCGGTGGTAAAGGGAATTTAGCTGCATAATGACCTAAAAGCATAACAAAAAAAAAAAAAAAACATTTGCCTTATTTTTGCTGTTGTTGTTGTTGTTGTTGTTGTTGTGGTTATTGTTTTGCGTACAACATGCCAGCAACTTGGTAATCTTTTGCATCATCGAGAGCGAATGAAGTACGTGTCCTGTTCTGGCATGTCCTGTCCTGTCCTGGCCAGGACAAACCTGCCACTGGCGACTGTTGCGTTTGCTGTGGCGCTACAAATTCATAAGCAACACACACACACACCCAAACAGATTGACTGGCTGGCAACGGACAAATCCATGAAATGGCAATGGCAATGAGCACGGGTTTTTTTTTTTTTTTTTTTAAATGGGATTGCGCATGTTGCTGCAAATGGAACTGAGACGACTCTGAGGGGTTTGAGAATCTCGCGTATATGTTGATTTTTCACAGTGCTCTTCATTCGTACATGTTTATGTGTATGTGTTTATGTGTATGTGTTTGTGTTTTTGTGTATGTGTTTATGTGTATGTATCCGTCACGTTCATTTATGCCTCGAAACGTGTTAAGGAGCTGGAGGATTTTATTTTCAATACAGTTGCACAATTTTCTTCCCCACTGTGTGTGTGTGTGTGTGTGTATGTGTGTATGTTAGTGTGTGTGCGAGAAGTAAATTTAATCAGTAAAGCATTGCGAACCGTTCCGACACACAACCTGAATATAGATAACGAATTATGCAATGGGTCTGCATCTCAATTCGCTCTTTGGCTCTTCACAAATCGAGATGAGATCGTGTTCGATATATATCACAACACGCACGATTTGGTGCAAGTTGAAATCTAAGAATTGGCTTAATTTTAGTTGGATTATACAGCAATTGATAGATTTACTAAATATGTGTAAGGGATTTGCAAATGTCTTCAATTTCTAGAAGACACCAATTTGATCGGTGACTGGTTTAATCTATTTTTGAGTCGTGTTTTTTTTTTGGGCCTTTTTAAAGGGACACGGTTCCAACTCTTCTTACAAAAACACATTTACGTTATATGTGCGTATGTGTGTGTGTGTGTGTTTGTATGTGGCAAAAGGGGCGCCTCAAAATGCACGTAACGTGTACTTGCCTCGTTTGTGGAGCCTTAGGCTTGTTTTTGCAGGGGTCAGCAAATTTTCATTTTAGCTTTAGCCTTCTTGCACTCTCAAACACACACACACACACACACTGGCACACCACTCGCACACTCGCACATTCACGCACACCGAGAGTGCCACAATTTAGAAGGTCGACAGCAAATGACAGTTTTAGCATTTTGCTTTTGCCGTTCGCCTTTTGCCAAAATCGAGAAGAAAAAAAAAAAAGAAAAGGAAAAGGAAAAGCAGCTCAGATCGTTTTTACACCACAATTACGAGCGATGAGTGCAAATGCAATGGGGATGTCTTTTTAAATGTTCTGGCACACACACACACACACACACACACACACATACACACACACACACAGAGATTAACACACAGACATACGAAACATACATCGTTAGTCGGAAGTCGTCGAATTTGCCAGTTCGTCAGTTTGTCCATTTGCAACAGCACAAAAAAGCATGCAACGAATTCGGCACAAAGCGCAACGCCCTATTGAATGGAATGCAACGTGTTTTTTTTTTGTTTTTTTTTTTGTTACTTGCCACACACAAAGGGGGCAAACGAGTGGTAACAGAAATTTACTTTGCCGTTTTGACTTTAGCCTGAGCTTAGTCTGTCTCTGTTTCTGAATTGTTCTTTTGCGGTTGGTAAACAACCAAATTATGTTAAATGTTCAAATCGATATGGTCTAAGCCGGCATGATATCCAAATGATGTTGGCAGGTTAAATAATAGACAAATAGGTGGCAAATATAAATATAAATGACAGTTCTCCAATCGTGTTTAATATCATCTGATTGAGAAATGCGTTTCTTTATTTATATCGATATCGATAAAAAAAAATACCCTTGTGACCCACATAAGTTTGAATGTTGAGGAAATGAGATGAGTGAGCAGTAATAACTTGTATATAAATAGAACTTGGCAAAAAATACTTATCCTATACAATATATAAGCAAATAAGCTGATTACATTATGACAACGCTAACCTCACTTTTAAGCTGCTTCCATTCAAAGGCAACCCA
The DNA here is from genome assembly GCA_035042045.1 of Drosophila melanosoma. Taxonomy (NCBI): domain Eukaryota; kingdom Metazoa; phylum Arthropoda; class Insecta; order Diptera; family Drosophilidae; genus Drosophila; species Drosophila melanosoma. The sequence goes on from JAWNLY010000176.1 coordinate 3,107,674, forward strand.
TCAGTCAGCCATCTGGCCAACACCATTTTGGTCAACATCTCACTTGCCAAAAACTTTTATCATAATCCAAAGCCAAAAAACCAATAAACCAATCGACCAACACTCCCCAGCACCGATAGGGGAAAAATGAAAGGAAAAAAAACCGCACGAGTGGGACCGAAGTCAACGATTCGATGATTTCCACCCATCCACCCACGTGAGCCGGTTTTTTTTTTCATAATGGATTTCAGTTCCTTTTTTTTTTTTTTTATTGATACCCCGGCAGCTTGTGGGGGAGTGGGGTGAAATGAAATGAAACATTTTAACAATAAATGCAAATTTAGCTAAGCCGCCTATTCCTGCCAAACAACAATAACAAACATAAAAAAATAACAACAACAACAACAACAGCAACAACAATCAACCAACTAACAACCGAATCGCACGACAAAAATAGACAAACAGCTGGACTCACTCACAGATCAACACGCCCACATTCTGCAAATTCGAAAAGTATATAAAGCAACCCAACAACCAACAAAAAAAAAACCAAAATAAAGAAAAGTTTTTAGCAAAAATGAAACACAAACAAAAATGTGTTAAAAAAATATATATATATATATATATAAATTTGAAATGTGGCATGTTTTTTTGTGCTTAGCTAAGCGATACCCTGTGACAACAAATGAATATTGGAAAGGCCAATGATGACAAGGGTCATCGATAAATCACAAATTCCTTAACTTTAAACCAGATATATACAAATAATTCGCATTTCAACTTAAGCATGCGTTTCATTTATAATTTACCATCGATGGTTCAGTAACTTTTACTTATGAAATCGGTTTTTTTTGATTCTCGGCAATTATATATATATATATATATAATTTTTCAATGTTTCTCGATCCGCTGCATATCCGATTTGCAAGTGGTGCAGGGGGGAGGGGGGGAGTGCAGAGTATAAATAACAAAAAAGAGGAAAAAAAATGCAAATTTTCTCTTTGTTCACACACACCCACACACGCACAGCTGGTACACAAAACACAAATCGTTGTGCTTGGTTGCTTGGTGTGTGTGGGTGTGTGAGTGTGTTTGTGTGTGTGTGTGTGTGGCTTTGTGAATGTGAGCGTGAAAAGTGAATGGCACAATGTGTCAGCACTCGGTGCATGTGTGGCATGGGGCATGGGGCATGGGGCATGGGATATGTGGTATGGGGTATGATGGTGTCGAGATTCAGTTTCAAAAATTTTGTTGCCCACTTCTCGGCGCGCCTGACCAATTGTATGATTTAATATGACAATGTGTTTCGCTCGGCTGTGCAGCGATTGTTTCTCTTTCTGTTCGTATTAGTGTTCATATGTGTGTGTGTGTGTGTGTGTGTGTGTGTGCGCGTGTGTGTTTGTTCTAACTCTACATATGTATTTGCGTGTAAAGGTATGTGCAAAATGGGTGGTGGACTACCAGGCCGTTATTCAATGGCAAAACTATACAAAAAAAATTACTTTGAAATTGCCGCAATTTAAAACCTCTTCAAAATCGCAAAACAAAAATAAAAAAAAAACAGACAAAACATTTTTTTTACTTGAAAAAACAGGAAAAAAAATAAACGAACAAAAACATTTTATTAGTGTAAGCACACTACAGAAAAAAAATGTCTATTATTGCAATATTTTATTTAATTGAAATTGCAAACATTCTTGGGACGTGATTTATATGAAGGATCACGATATACCGTTAAAGGATACACGGTCAATGCTATGAAATAGCCGCGTGCATAAAAATGAACAACTTCACATTTTATAAAGTAAACACATTAAATACCCACACACACACACACACACACACACACACACACACACGCACACTCACACACACGCAGAAACACCCTCGCACATGCATAGAAATTGTTTGACTCGATTCGGTTGTGTTATAGATGACTGCATATAAACTGAAAATCGAAAACCATATTTCAATTTGCGGCATTTAGCACACACATACACAAATTCATACAAATACACACACACACACACAATATATATATATATATATATATATATATTATATACATACAGAGGGAAAGGATACACATGATGAAATTGATACGTTTTGCCGTAACGAGCAGCCAGTTTTTTATTTATATCATCTTCATCTTCATTTTTTTTTTTTTTTTTTTGAATACCCCCAAATAACTCTTGGCCAGGGCTAACTGGCCACTTTAGCTGCTTAGAAAAGGCTATGGATTTTAGTAACTACCAAACTAAATTCCACTAAAATCAATACCAAAGACATCACTTAAAGTTAAGGGTCGAGCTTTTAATCTGGCAGATGGCCGGTTCAAAATTTCCAATTAAAACTCATGTTGAAAGAATAACAATAGAAATCGTTGATTTCTATTTCAATGGAGCATAAGTAACAGTAATATGCCCATAATGGAAAGCAGCAAAACCAACCAATTCGATCTGGAATTTTGCGTATTCGACGTGGAATTTATTACTACGCAGGAATCATCGACGCGTTGGTTGGATTTGGTTGAGGTGACGCTGACCTGAGCCAATTAATAGAGCCTTGTACAATATGTATAGCTATTGTGTGTGTGTGTGTGTGTGTCTGTTTGTGTGTGTGTGTGTTTAGTACATGATTTTACATCTCCTCTGCAGCGGCCGTCCAATACAAGCTGTGGCAAACAGCCGTGTGGCGCCTCAAGCTACATACATCATTCAACAATGAGCGACTCGCAGTGTGTTTCTGTGTGTGTTTCTGTGTGTGCGTCTGTGTGTGTGTGTGTGTGTGTAGATGTGTGTTCTCCGGATGTCATTCGTATAAACTTACATGATAATATTTTTGTATAGCTTTGCTACAATGTTTTTTCACTCCTTCTCATTCTCTCATTCTCTCATTCTCTCTCTCTCTCTCTCTCGCTCTGTATATATATATATATCTCCCCTCTCACTCTCTGTCTGTTGCATTGTGCAGTGGCAGCCATATGGAAAAGTGAAATAAGTGCTGCTTCCATTAACGTAGAACGTAACCAGTTAATTTGGGCAACGGATTACGGCACCAACGGTTAACGGATAACGGAAAATGGATAATGGCTAACGGAGGCTAACACTGCAGCAGCAACAACGAGCTGTGACTCCATTACTCCATGGAGGAGTGTACAAATCCTTTACAGTGGCAATGGTTTTTTGTCTGAGTTCTGTCAGATTTTCATAAAACTCAAATTTAGTATGATCAAACTAGAAGAATATTTATGACAAGTGTAGTCAATTTATATGTAAAAAAAAGAGAGAAAATTAACACAAAAAAAAGTGTTATTTTTATTTTGAAATTCTCTGCTTAATCTCTGTTAAACCAGAAAATGACTTCATTAATTTTCTATTGAACACATTTGCTTTTGCCATTGCAGCCAGCCAGTTGCTAAAGTTAACATCTTCCGAGGTAATCCTAGTTAGATTCCACTATTTGTTAGTATTCGCTTCATTTGCGTTTTTCTGCTATCTTGGCTCAAATGGGATGGGCATGAAGTGTTCTTAACCTTTTCACTTGTGCTTTCAAAATTTCATTCATTTGTTATTCGAACTTTTTGGTGTAATATCAACTCATTGTCTATTCATCAGGCTCTCATTAACCCCATTGTCTATTCTATTGTTTTGATGACTGTGCTCGAGGTCGAGGTTCTTTTAATCCCAATCCCATTACCTATTATGGCCACTACCTGCCCATTTTCCATTGGCCTCACTTTGCTCACTTATCGCATCGTCGCACACTCGGCAAACTTGTAATGGCCAAAAATTCAGGCAAAGGCAGCAACACACCAGAGCTCCTCTCACAGCAATCTGTCTTTTCTCCTTGTTTTTTTTCTCTCTGTCTCTCTTTCTCTCTCTTCTCTCTCTCTCTCTCTCTCTCTCTCTCTCTCTCTCTGATAATCTTTGTATCTCTCTTTTCTCACTACCTGCTGCTTGCTCCAACATATTGGGCCACAATTATTATGAGCTGCCTTAATCATATTAATGTGAAAGCTTCTCCTTCGTACTTCATCCATCCCCCCCCTCCCCCCACCATGGCAATCTCCGCCTCACCTTTTTGTTCTTCTTTAAAAGTCGTCTGTTAAGCGAAGCATCACCATTTCCTTTATATGTGCATTTTTTTTTTTTTTTTTTTTTTGCTAATTTTTTGGTTTAACTTCTTTGGTTTTTTTGATTTCTTAGCTTATTTCTATCTCTAAACTTGACCTTCATTTTCACACCACACCACACCCACCCATTTTAGTGCCTTTGGCACGCTGCCTGCTCAGTGGCCGTGGTGAGGTGACCTTTTTAAATGGCTCTCCGTGGAATTGAAGCAACACAAACGCTTATCGCTATTTTATTATGGACCAAACCCACATCCCAAATACAATTCCCTTTCCCCAGAGCAGCACACCTCAGAGTCGGGACCAACCCCACCCCACCCCACCCATTCTTAGTCCTGCTCCCGCAGTTGCTGCTGTAACTGTGAGTGGCACTCCTGAAATTCGTGGTCCGTGTTTCTGCTGATTTTGTTATCTGTGTTATTGTTTCAATTGTTGGCTGGCAACTTCTGCAATTTTCAGTCTGGCTACAAACAATTCCGACCTGACCATGCTGGCCATCTCTCAGCTTAGCTTGTTTTCGCCTTCTCAGTTGTTGTTGTTGTTGTTGTTGTTGTTGTTGTTGCGTTGCTTGTTGTTCTTGTTGTTATTGCTAATTTCTCTCTGCTTAAGTAATTTATTTCTGCTTAAGATACAAAATGATTTTGTTAAATTCACGTTCAGGGAACTAAGTAAATAATCATCCAAAAGTTCGTCCGCTCCACAATTGTTAAATTCCGAAAGCCACAAAATGTGAAGTGCGCATATTTTCCTAGGGATGCGACGATGTCAATTGGCTGGGGATGGGGATGGGGATGGGGAGGGGGAGGTGAGCTTAAGTTACTTGAGAAACCTGAAAAGGTATCCGCTGTGCCTAATTGACTGTAGGTTGGGGCACTTTCAAGAAATGTCGAGGGTTGTAGTAGCAGAGGTAGGGGCAGGAGTAGGGGCAGGGGCAGGGGCAGTTGGCAGGGGTAGGTGGGCAGCAACTGACACCGACAAATAATATAATTTAGAATACGCAGCTGCAGCTGGAGCCAAAGCTGTCAAGCTTAAAGTTTTACGGGACAACAAATTCGCGTCAACATGATTGGGAACGGGAACGGGAACGGGAACGGAAACGGGAGTTGCACAGACTTCCTAATGAGCCGAACTTGAAAGCGAATGACCAACACAAGAGGCAAACAAAAAGACAAACGACAGCAGACAGACTGGCAGACTGGCAGACTGGCAAAGTGGCAGACAGACGACCGACAATCAAGGTAGTTCACAAAAGTTGTGCGTTGCATGCCACACAATTCAAGTATAGAAAACACAGCAGCGAAACTGAACCAACTTCCCAACATATTTACTCATCTGCTATGTATGTGTGTGTGCGTGTGTGTGTGTGTGTGTGTGTGTTGAGGCTGTTATTGCATTTAGCAGGCAACAAATAAATTAAATAAAATTTTGTAGAAAATCAAGAGAGTGAAAACGCCTATCTTGGCAAACATAGAAGACTGGAGCGGAGGCCAATTGTCGTCATTTAACTTTTGCTATAAATTTGAAAAACCCCACAAATTGTTCATGTGAAAGCAAAAAGATATTGCAAAGCCAATGTGCATATATATTTTGGACAAAACATAATATATTAATATGTTTGATTCTATCTATAATGTAGAATAAACTAAAGTTTTTAATAGCTTTATGAAATACTAATCTGGTCAGTCAGACTTTGACATAAGTATATAGAAATCTGTCAAGTTGTATGAAGAGAAATGAACAGGCAAACAGATGTTGATCTGGAATATATACATTTATATCGATTAACGATAAACTTGATAAACTACAGGATGACAAAAGCAGCAATAAGACAGCACAAAATGTTTAGAAATCTATTCTAAAATTAATTATTAACTGTTTAATTTAACTGAAGTACAACTAATGATTTTTTGATTGATATATACAAATATATATTAAAATTTATATATATATATATATATATATATATACAAATATTTGTACCCTTAGCAACTGATCCAACTCAAATAATGAAAGCCGTTGGAAAATTGAGATTAATCTAGGGCCAAATTGGTTGGGCTATCTGGGACTAATGTGCAGTTTGTTGAAGCGATAAATACATTAATTAAAGTAAAGTTTCTCATAAATAAACGAAATGTGTTGAAAAGTAAACGCAACAGGAGCAAAAGCAACAACAGCAACAGCAGCAACAACAACAGCAACAACAACAACAACAACAACAGCAACAATAGCAACAACAACAACAACGACCGAGACAAGTAATGAAAAGTGGTTAAAGGCTGGGCAAGGCTAAGGCAAACACGAAGGACTCAAAGAGGCGAAAGCACAAGAGGAAGAAGGGAAAGGTGCAAGGGTAAGGGGAAGAGTTGGGAAATGGTCATTAACGAGGTAAGCAAAGCGCGTAATGAAAGCGCGCTTAAAACGAGGAACTAAGAACGGAGATGCGGTTGAGTAGGCTATAGCCGTAGCTGTGTGTGTGTGTGTGTGTCTGTGTGTGTGTGTGTGTGTGCGATGCTTGGCTTTAATTGAAGTGTGGTCAAATTGTGGTAAGCCCTAATGAATGCAAGATAATCGGTGTGGTGGTCGACGATGTGCATTAATTCCCAAGAAACTTAAGATGCTATTTTAAAGTCAAAATTTTGATGTTGACAGCGAATTAAGTGTTGTAAATAGGAAAAGGACAAATTGAATATTCACAGAGATCGGCCAGTTATCTTAAATATATATTTCTGTCAAAATTATAAGAAAAAAACCTTTCACTTTTGTTAAATGAAATCTGACGATTCTATGCAATTTCAGCTAGTAAATATTCTTGTGATTAGTCAATCGTATTTAATTAATAATTGTAAGTAAAAAGTGTAAATACTTAATGTATATTTTTAATTTTTTATTTATTTCTGTTGATTGCTATCAGCTTTCAGCCATTCAATTATTATTTGTTCACAACCCTTTCTCGATAATTGCCGTTCATCGTTTTGTTTTTTCATTCAGCACAATAATTATTAAATTTTCGCTTGTAGCGAATGAGTTTTATGGGAAATCAACACCTTTTGCCTGTCTCAGGTGTACCTTCAAATAATTTGGGAGGGAACTTTAGCCAACCGAATGCCAACGATGACTCCTTCGGGCATCGTTTTAATGAGTTGAAGTTTTGGCCGAGATGCGGCAATTGAATTTATCGTTTCGCTGGTAATGAAAAATGCTACACGCAAACCGCAATCTTTGGCTGTGAATGCGGAGAATGCGGGGGTACAGGGGGTGATGTTATATAAATATGTATGAGAATGAATCTCTTTGGGTTAGTTAAGAGACTCGCAAATTGCAATAGAACTCACAAGTTGTGCGTCAACTATGTGCTTAACATCAATTAAAGACCCACAAACCTAATATGCCCACTTAACCCACAACTAGCGGTGTCTCTGTCTATGAAAGCCCGACATCAACACAGATATACCCATTCCAATATATCTGGCAAAAACTTGCCAGTCCCAGTCACAGTCCCAGTTACAGTCGCAGACCCAGAACCCTCACACCTTCGAGGTAAAAGCGCGCGAGCGAGCCAAAGTTTTTCGTAAAGACGTGGAAAAAGTTATAAATGTAACAGCTGCGTGGACAGCCCCTGGGGGTGGGGGGGGAGGTAGGGGGTTGGTTGAGGGGGGAGTTGCAAAGCAAAAGGGTTGAACTCAGTCGCTTAATAATTATGAGCTCGAGGCAGTCACCTATCTTCTTGATGTTTCTTGCTGTTTCTGTTGAGGCATTCGCTTGGTAATGGCAACGACGACAGCAAAGCAAAGGAGTTGAGAGACATCTGAGCTGGCAGACAAAAAAACTTGACTCCCTACTTATCTTATTCACCTCTCTGAACTGTCTCTCACTCTCACTCTCACTCTCTCTCTCTTTCTCTAAAATATGCCCTTTGTTAGGTATTATAAACAGACCAAATTTTAACTAGTAGCAATGCGAGAATTTGCCCCGTTCTTGCCTAATATATATATATATATATATGAGAATGTGCGTTAAACCGCTTTCACTCTGTCCTCATCGTCATCCTCAGCTTTATCCCCATTCCCATTCCCATACCCATACCCATTCCCTATCCCATCGTTATACTCATTCCCATACGCATTGCTGCCACGCAAAATGTAATTAAACCATACATCAACGTGAAATATGTCGACGGTGACGACGACGAGCCCAGTTAGTATATTTCTCTGAGTGTGTGTGTGTGTGTGTGTGCGTGGGTATTTGAATGCTGTTAAGCTTTTATCAGAGGTAGGATAACGCAGTCATCAAGCATGTGACAGATAGTCGTAATTGAAATGAATGAAGTCTGTCTCCTAAGACAGTTGTCATATTTTGTACGGATAATTTGTGTAAAAAATTTACCCACTAATTATAAGGACATTTGGAAATTGTCATAGAGCTTGGCCAAATGATATATATATATGTAATGGGAAAATGTCTTTTCGATTGTATCTTTGAATTACCTTCTACAACTTGTCTTTGTTTTAAACATATCATTTTCCAATAACTTGCACTTTTTCATTAAAGATAAATCACTCAGTTTTTTTTTTCTTAAGTTTTCGGCTTGATTTGCAACATTATTATTATTAATCAGATAAGTTTTAAAACTCATCTTATTTTATATTTTTCAAAATATTCTATATTCATCAGTTGTAGATTAAACGAAAACAATAACATAAAATCTAAAATCTAATTTAAATAAATTTTTAATTTTCTTAAGGGTACAAAAATTTCGGCTTTAACATCTGTTTTGGTTTGTCAACTATGTTGGATTATATGATTGCAGGTTTCTAAAGTTGGACAGTTTTACAGTAACTGAGACGAGTCGGGGCTATGCGAGAATATATATATATATATATATATTTGTAAATATAAAGCAGAATTGTAATTATGTGCTTTAGGTGAGCGCCCAAAGGGCTCGAGAAGTATGTATATATAAAAAGATATAAATATAATGCGATATATATATAAGGCTGCTATTCTGGGTGGTTTGAGGTTGGGTTGAGAGGGTCCGTTGAATGGCACGATGACAAGTTGCTTTTAATTTAATTCCAGCCTCGACTTTTGCCTATGCAAAACTCGTCTGGGATAAGAGGAACTCGTCTGGGCGAAGGGTTAGACAAGGTTAAAGGCTGAACGAAAAATTTGTGAGACGGGCATTTAAAGATTAAATTGAATCCATTATCAATGTCTGCTCATCAAGTCAGAGTGTTGCAAGTGCAACAGCTCCAGAAGATGTCAAGTCTCGGCGCCAAGTTAATAAGTCTGACGCCTCAAGTGGCTGACTTATGTATATCGGAAGTTATCTCAAAAAAAAAACAAAATTGTGAGCTGTGTGTGGCTGAGTGTGTTGCTTTAAAGGTGTGTGCCACATGCAGCAAGCCAATCTGCTTACAAATAAGAGTAGCAAGTGAATGGAAGTCTCCACTGGAAGACATGCTCCGAATAATAAATGATAATAATATTATTTAAAAAATATTATTAGCAATAATATTTCAGCAAGCAAAAAAACTGATTTTATACAAAACATTGTGTTGCTTTTCGATATATATCGATTATTGGGAAAGGTTATATAAAGAGAGACCATTTAAAAAAAAATAAGCTCTTTGAGATCAACTTGGATGTTTCTGATTGACTTCAATGGATATCTGCCTATATAAGCTATATGCGATTGGATAGTGGGTATACAAGTGCATCACGTGCAAATGGCAAAGGGCATAAAGAGCAAGTGCCTCATGAGTGAAAATGTAAGAATGGGAAAGGGAGTGTGAGAGGGAGGAGAGGACAGTGGATAGGCAGCAGTTTATTGAGAATCGCAGCGCTTCGTAGTGCTGCTAATGCGCATTTACCTATGGCCACCGTCTCAAGACTATAAATTTCCGGCAGCCCAGCGGAATGGGAAGCTGAATGATGGCCCCAAGGTCTGTTTGGGATGGGTTGAGGCGAATGGTGCCGGTATGACTATGAGAATCTGGGTATTGCTGGCCTAATGATTGCTGCTGCTGTTCCTGTGTTTGCTGCATTGCACAAGAAGCGAGAACTAAGACAAACTAAAGGAAGACATGAAAATATTCGATATCCGTGCCTAACGACTACCGGCAAATGCCAGTGGATGGGTGTATAAGGGGTAGAAGAGGTGGAAGATGTGGAAGGGGGGGTTGGTAGGGAGAGAGAGGCACCTCTGCTTAAGCGGCAATGAGATTTTAAGAGCTTCCACTTCCGTTTCAGCAAAATTTGTTATCGCACAGAGAGGCCTCGAAGCAATCTAGATGGTTGCATATATAGAGTATATATCTCGTACAAGTAGTGGCGCCATCTAGCAATCTAGGAGAACCAAGAGCCACCAACCCTTAAGGGTGGAGAGGCCTTCGACCGATTTGCTGCTTGTCTTGCATTTAATGTCACACGCTTCATTATTTCTAATTGGCAAATTTTCAATCAGCAACGCGGCCCCAAAATGGAAAACGGCAACGAAATCGTGTCAGAGGGGTATGCGGGGTGGGGGTTACTGTGGGGCAGGGGGCAGGGGTGCAGAGGGGCAGAGGGGCTATTAGGATGTTTAGGGAATGCGCTGCGCGTAAATTTGGCTGCGCTGTGACTTAACAACTTCAGAATTCAATTATGCGACACAGAGTGAAATCAACATTATTGATAAGCCGCAAGGACAACGGCAAAGGAAGCAGGCCAAAAAAAAAAAAAAAAAAAATAAGAGCGCAAAAAAAAAACAGAGAAGAAAAGACAAGCACAGAATAAAATGGGTGGCAGAATCGAGAGAGGGGGGGGGTTTGGTTTGGTGGCAGCCACAGCCGTGGGCTGCCAAGTTGTGTCGCATCGAGACGGCTGTCATCAGCAGCGGACCAGCTCCAACTCTGAGCTGCTGGTGGTGACCAATCAGTGCCCCCGGCGGCATCAGCGACGACGAACGCCCGAGTAACTAAGTCAGTTGCCAACTAGCCAACAAAAGTTTGCTTGAAGTGGGAGGCATGGGCGTGGCAAACGGCGAAGCAGCGCCACAAAAGGAAACGCAACGCGCAAATTATCGTAATTATAAATTAAGTCGACATTGGCCAGAAGCGGGACTAGTGGTAAGTGGGTGTGGGGGGGGGGGGGAAGGGAGAGGAAGTTCGAGTTGGAGGGCATTGAGTGTGTCTGTGCGTTGAATTGTTGTCAAATGTAATGAAAAATGTTTTTTTTGTAATGCGCAAAACAGTGCTACAAACTGGGAAGAATCGCAGACCTCTATAACGTAGGGAGGAACCAGAGAGGAGAGCAGTGAAGACAAGACCAGAGGAGAGGAGAGGTGAGGAGAGGGATTACAGCTTTGCTGACTGGCATTCGAAAATAGATTTTCACTATATTTTTGTGGGCGGCAGGCTGTCTGTGTGGCTGGGTTACTGGGTTTGGGTACTTTTATCCCGGCTGTAATGCTGTAAAGTGGAAAAGTTTTCTGTGACTTCGAGAGTTCTTTAATAGAATAAAAAATAGAAACAAAAAAAAAAAAAAAAAAAAAATTGAAAACATGGCAACAGTTAGAGCTATGGCAAACAAAAGGGAGAAGCGCGCTTGATAGGCTGATTGTGCTGGGCGACGGGGGCAGGATATGTACATGGACGCTGTTTAGATTGGCCAAAACGGAAGCAAAAACTACAAACTGGCTAACGTCACAAATTTGTTGCTGTTGCCTGGTCAAAATGAAGCTATTTTTTGGTTAGGTAACTGAGCGAGACAAACAGGAATAGAGAGAGAGAGAGAGAGAGAGATGGAGTGAGGTATGGGAGGTATGGGAGTGGGATCTGCCTGCGAGCATTATTTGTTGCCTAATTGTTACGAGTGGACGCAAAGTTATGCCAAAAATTGTTGCCTGCTTGACGGCATCTTTTAAACAACAATTCTTGGCCATAAAACTAAGCGTTAATTGAGCGCCAGCAAAAACTTTTTGGCCAAAATGCCTCCAGCCATTTACATTAAATAGATATGAGAAAGAGTCCCAAAAAAAAAAAAAAAAAAAAAGCAACAACAACAACAACGCAAAAAAAAAACCAGCAAAAAGTAGAAAAAATTAGATGACAATGGGCTAGCGAAAACAATTGAAACAGCCGTTGGCATTAAGTGGAACAGGGCTGAGAGTGGCGCTGCTCTGCTGTGGTTTGTTCTTCATGTGACGAGGGGCGGGGTATGGGGTAAGGGGTAAGGGG
>JAWNLY010000176.1:3125000-3197500 GCA_035042045.1 Drosophila melanosoma
GCCCAATGGCCGAATTTGGCTCAGCAGAAAGTAAGTAATAAATATAAGGCTATAACGACCCGACAAAACCCAAGCCAAACTAATTGCATGCCCCATTTTGTGGGTCGGCCCAATGTGTGATAAACTTTTAGCTGAAACGCCGAGACGACTATTCAAGCAAACAAGCGAGGCTCAGACTTATATAAGTAGCTACATTAAAGGGGCAAGGAGTGTGGCCAACAGACTGCCTAACGAGTATCACACACACACACACACACACACACATACAGGCATCCAACAAACAAACAAAACGACCCCTCCGACCCGGGGACCGACCATTAACTATGCCAAGTGTTGCAAAGTGTATCTAAATTTTCTGCACTAACACCCAAAATCTAATTTATATCACGTTAATGAGCTTTTACGTCAAAATTTCTTTTTTTTTTCTTTTCTTTTTTTTTGTGAGACAAAACTTTTGGTTGCCTCACTGAGCAGCGAACAGGGTTGCAGCGGGGGGCGGTTAACGTCGAAATGGGGTTTTGCTCGGACGTAGCAAAATTGTCAACTGTAAAAAGCTGTCCGGCTTATCAAATGAAATTTGTGGCAATAAAACGAAACGAAACGAAACGAAACGGAATGAAATGGAATGGTAACTAACGAAACCAAGAAGTCCCCCCCCTGGTGAGCATAGGAGCGGCGGGGAGGGGGGCAAATATGTTTGGTTAAAGGTGGGGTTACTGTGCGCCTTGTGGCAGGCAGCACGTGGAGACCGTCATGTCTGAACCAATAAACGAAAGGTTATTTAATATTTGGCTACAGTTTGTAGCAGCCCCTATTGCCACCTCCATCTCCGCCCCTCTATCTGCCATTTATTTCACTAACAACTTAGCCAACTTGGCACTTTTGTTTTTGGTTTCTCTGTTTGTCATTTTTTTTTTGTTTTGGTTTTTTTGTTGTTGTTTTTTTGTTTCCTTCATAACAAACATCAAAGCCGCCTGGGCGTGGCAATTTTGGCTAACAGAGCAGGTTGGTTGACGGTGGGTGTTTTAGTACACATTTTTTTTTTTTTTTTTGAGTTGGGTAACTCGTCTTAGCATCCTGCGGGCTAATATGGAGCAAATCTAAGCGAGCGCATTGCCAAAGTTGTCAACTTGCTCTGATAACACGCCCCTTATCACCAGGATCACCACCCCCTTCCTTACTTATACCCCCCCCCCCCCCCCATAATCATCCCGTTTATCGCACACTCTGTGGCATCATGTCCTTTGTTTTGCCAACGAATAAAAAGGCAAAACATTGGCAAATTTAAATGCAAATTTCCAGCCAGAGTGAAAGAAAACAGTCTGCGCAATACCAGTAGGACGGCAGAGCGGCGGTGAGGATGCAGGGAGAGTGGGAGCGGGGCGAAAAAAAAAAGTATAGACTGTTTGAGAAATGATGGCCATAACAAAGCAGCGGCGTTGACGCACAGACAGGTGCCCCATTTGGCAAGCCAAGAAAATGCAACGAACTTTGCCACACACAGACACAAAAAGAAAGAGAAAGAGAGGCAGTGAGAGAGTGTAAGATAGAGAGAGAGAGAGAGAGTGGCTCTCCTCTGACATGCAGAGAGTATAATTTGAGAAATCGAGTTAGTTTGTAGTTCAAATATGTCGGGATGTGCTTCACACCCCAAATGGGTATGTTGTGTAAAATATTTAATAAAATGATATGGCAGACACTTGTCAGGAACAATTTTTGGAACTGACACAAAAATACCAAAAGCTAATAATAAGATATATGCTAATAATATTGTGGTAATGCAATACCATATTACCTATAATAACATGAAGAGAATACTTTATGACACAACTGCAAAGTGTAAGTAAAACATATTTAAAAAGAAAACTAAAGTATTTGATCAGAGAGATCACGAGAAGCAAACCATAATTAATGGGAACTTAATGACAAAATTAAACAACACTTACTACTATACTAAAAAAATGGGACATTTAATTCTCTAAGTGGCACATTAAAAACCGAGAGACAAAGCAAGAGATTTCTTTTGTTTATCTTGAATAAGAAATAAAAAAAGCGAATTAAATAAATTTTGGTTTTCATCTCAGGTTGAAGAAGTAAAGATCTCACAATGAAACTATCCTATAAAAGCTATATGATATAGCTGTCCGATCCTATTGGCTCCAATATATGAATACCAGCTTCAAAAACTCGAATATATATCCAGTATCATGAATATAGCTTTAAAACTGAAATAATATTTTGCATAGGACCAGACAGATGCACGGATCGACATCGCCACTAATATTGTTCAAGAATATATATTCTTTTTGTAATCAAATAATTATAGTTTAATGAAATGCAGAAATTTTTTAAGGCGTACAATAACAGATATGCTTAAGGGTAAATATAAATCATACCATAAAAATATTAAAAAATTAATAAGAAAAATTACTATTTATCTCTCCCAATAAACATAATGTAAACAATAAACAAAATAAAAAAAAGATGGTAAGGAAAACAAAACAATAATAAAAACCTATAAATAATTGGAAAACAATGCCATTTAACAGTGGAGAAGATGTCGATTAAATGATCAAACCATACATCACAGAAAGAATCATTTGTTTGTATGCAGAAAAGGAAAAAAAAAAACTCTAAAAGATTAGCACCAAAAAAAAAACTTGACTTTGCGTGTGAAAGAATTGTGTTTATTTGGTATTCAAAGATAGAATACAAAATACGAATTGCTGTGGGGGGTGTAGCATGTATATTTAGAAATACGTTGTCTGAAAGCAGTGGAAATTGTCGTCACAAATTTTAGAAAGGGCCAGAAGATACATTTCAAGCTTTTGGCATCAGCTTTCAGTCGCAGCACGTGTTTCGCATTGCGACAGCCACACAGACAGACACATGCAAGAGAGAGAGAGAGATGTGTGGGAAAAAAGGGGGGGGAGGGGAAAAAAACACAGTGAGGCACGCACATACGCAATATTTTGCAGCAAGTTTGTGGCACACCGAATTAATCCGGTGTTGTGCATTCCGTGCTCGGCGCAGCTTGGCCATTTCCAAGTAGGTTCTCTGTGTGTGTACGTATTGTATTCTGGGATTTGCCTGACAAAGTCCAGATCTGCACGTTGGCAGCTCAGGTGCTGATGCCAAAGGGGCGCTGCTCATGTTTATTTGCTCGACGCAACCAGGCAACGAGGAACTCTCAAGGTGTATCTTCTGCTTATGATTAATTGTTGTTTGCCAGGCAGACAATGAGAAGTCGCCACCCAAACCAAATGGGATAGCAGCAGAAGGTTCTGAACGTGACTTCGCCCAGCTCGACAAATAGTTACCCATCACGTGAGAGTCACTTAAGCTCGATGGATAATAAATAAATTCACATTCATCAATTTAATGGTATCATCGACAATCGATTAATAAAAACGTCTCTAATAAATATTTCTAATTATTTACAACATAATACGAAATTTGTATTCTATTTTTGATTTTTATTGAGCTTACCAAAATTGAATTTAAATATATATATATATTTGTTTTGGACATAAATGTTGTTGCTGTGGAGCCAGACTCCATGTTTAGAGAAATATTTTTCATATGAGCAATGAATGAATGCACTCAGTATTCAAAGTACTGTCTGCTGCTCATTTACTGAGTACTCATTGTTCACTTGACCTTAAGTGGAGAAGTGGAGAATGCTCGTTGTTAACGTCAGAATACACACTCGACCAGCACTTCGGTGAGTTTTATGAGATAGTTACGGGTACACATAACTCAGTAGCCTGGCTAAAACGTCACTTGGGTATTCATTTTTAGTTTTCTTTGCTTTTTTATTATTTTTATGATCACAAATATTCCATTGCGCCCCCCAAGTATATTTTGTGACCCACGCTGAATTTATGAACTCGATTCGTTATTAAATTTAAGCCAGCCAGACAGTGAGAGGGGGGGGTTTCTCTTACCAACTTTGCAGCATGGGCAACTATTATTATTATGGCCAATGGGTTGCACATATTCAGCTAGCGGGGCGACAAACTTCATGACAGGCAGTCGAGTTTAGTTGAGTTGAGTGGGGACTCGAGTGGTCTGGACTGTCTGGTAGCAAACGAGACAGACATTTATTTATGAGCAAGAAACTAGCTAAAAAAAAAAAAAAAAAAAAATCATGCGAGACATTGCGATGAAATAAACATGAAATTTATTTTATTCATTTTTATTTATTTCGTTATCACTTTGTATGCGACACACAGCACAAAAACCCGCAACGAGTTTAGAGGGAGAAGGGGTTCAAGCTCGAATTTAGATTGAGGATCGGCTGTCGGGCAACATTTTAAGCCAACGAACTAAGCCGCAAAAGTGACACTAGTCCACATCCTAAGCCTTTGCCACCATGCCACCGAGCTGTCCTCACAATGGAAATAAATGTAATAGTTTGTTGCGCTTCGTGCCAAACCAGTCACCCCCCTTCACCCCCCACTAGTCACTCTCCCGTAAGTGGCACGTATAAGCGATTATAAAAAGGATACACGTAATTTTTTTCTTCCGATATGCCTTTTACGAGTTTGTGACGCCCTCCCACTCCCACTCTCCTCTGCTCTGCTCTGCTCAACCATAATAAAGGTTGACTTCGTGGCGGAGGTGAGGTGACAAGTTGGCGGCTATTATTATGCCATACGCTTGTACAGCTTCCAGTTGCCCATCTGTATTTACAATGGATTTGTGTTTTTTTTTATTTGTGTTTCATATTTTTTTTTTTTGTGGATTGGATTGGTTTGGATTTTGTGATGTGTGGGCCAGTTGTTATAGCCAGTTGTCAGTTAGCAGTTGGCAGTTGGCAGTTACCAGTTGGCAGTTAGTAGTTGCCCTGTTGGCCGTTAGAGGTTTTTTTGGGGTTTGTGCCTCAACTCTTGGCCATACGCATTGATGGCATTTTTAATGGCTTAGCGGTGTCTAACTCGTTGCCGATTCGTTCGTTAAGGTTTATTAGGGTCGGATCTGAAAACTAGGGTCGAGTAGGTGTGTGTGTGTGTGTGTGTGTGTGTCCTGTCCGGGGTGCAGAAATGTAAAATGTGGCGCTAAAGAGCAACACATTGTGCCAAAGTAGCAACAAGAGCAGCAAAAGCAACAATAATACACAACAAAACGCTCATAAATCAGTTTCAGTTGTTTTGTCGATAACGATTATTACACTTTGCTGATAACAAACACATACACTCACATACACACACATACACACACACACACTCACTCACTCATTCATGGGAGATTTCACATTATTTTTAATGCACCCATTTTAAACTGACATTCAAAGCGAGTTATTTTGGGTGCTATAATTGATTGGATTGGAAAACTGAACAGACTGGATAATAGATATTGGTTTAATATTGCCAAAATATTACAAAAAAAACAATCGACGGCTGTGATGAAAATCCGCTAATATCGATACAAATAAGTTATTTATATATTTTGTTATACTTTCATTTGTCCGCAACTTTATAGAGACCCTTAACATAAAGTTCGGATGAGGTTTGAGAACAGTTTGCTTTTCGTAAAAGAGTCGCCAGATCTAAGCCGTATTAATGTCGTTCAAAATCAGTGCCATATGCCAATTTAATATATATAACGAAAAGCTTCGGACTGTGGTTAAGACACAAGAATAAAGATTCTACAACTTAATCTGTTAATATCCTTTTGGATATGCAGCTAAACAAAAATTCCAAAAACTCAATATAATCGTTTAAATAATATTAGAATTTTATTTTTCTTTTACTTGTTAAAAATAAAAACCAAAATTGTTTAGTTTTAGTTTTGGAGTTATTTGTTTTAATTTTAATGCTCAAAAACAGAAAAGTCAGTGAAAACATTTAAAAAATTAATCGTTGAGTCACTTCTTATAGACCTTATGCAAAATACGTTAACAACTGCTTGATTAACTCACCTTGGCGAACACAGAAATCGTATTAGGGCAGCGTAGTGCGAAACAAGACGGTATTTTTGTGCAACACTGTCTGAAACTATTTCAGCATCAAAGTTTACCTCTAATTACTGTCGCGCTACATAATTTAACTTTCAACTTTTGGACTTCGCATTCAGCATTCAGCATTCACCATTCGCCGTCGAAGTCAAACTAAAAGTTCTACACTCATACAAAAAATTGTCCAAGTTTTTAGTAAATCGCCATACTTCAGGTGACTAATTTTAGTTACCATCAGTTTGCATTTCTACCCGCTAGAAATATTTTTCTTAATAATAGAAAAGATTGTTTAAAAGAAAATAAAAAAACCGTCATTTTTTTTTTGGGATAATAAATTTAGCTTTTAGAATTTGTGTTTTTAATATTTAGAAATTATTTCTAAAAAAAAAAGGAAAATGAGAAAAACTGTAGGTTTTTTTTTGTTTTTATTTGGATTTTTATCTTCTTTTTTTTGTGAGTGTAGTTGGACTTTAACTAGGAGTCGGAGTTGCAATCGCAGTACGAAGCCAGCAATTCTTTATGCCGTCTGATTAGTACGACGTTGCTGCTGCGCTTGCTGCTGCCAGTAAAGTTGACTTTGTCATTTAGTTATTTGCGTCGCCACCGCCTCCGACTCCGCCAACGGCTACGCCTACGCCAGTTGCCTTAGATGCCCGCGCGAGCCTCAAAGTTGGCAACTTGACGCTAAACGTGAGCCCGACGCCAAATGAAAACTTTTCAATAAGCTAAACACTTCAAGCAGACAGACGCAGACGCACTGACAGTTAAACGGGCGAAATGGGCGTTGCGGCAGGGTGGTGCAACGGGTTTTGTGGCAGCAAGCTAAGGTAGGCAACCGCTAAGGAACAGAAGTGTTTCACCAACCCCCCCGCCCCGAACCACTAAAGCAACTCAGATTTAAAGGGGTATGAGGGGGGTGTGAGGGGAGGGGTAGAGATGAGGAGCGCGGCAGAAAACTTGACATTTGTGTGCTAATGAATTCGAGCATGGCATACACAAATGCTTTTGCCAGCGCACAAAAGTATGCAGCAATTTTTTCGAGTGCGTGGCCCTGGAAACGCTAAGAAGGGCAGAGAAAAAGGGAGGGGGGCGAGAGGTGAGAGGCGGTGGGAGGTGGATGCAAAGTGCAAAACTGCTCTTGAGCAACTCGAAACTATGCATTTAATTGATTTCAAGCGCCTTAAACAAACAAATAGTGGCAGCAAACCCAGCCAGAAAACCAGAGTAGAGGAAGTCAAGCAAGCAGAAGCCATGTGGAGAGGAGTGGAGTGAAGTGGAGTGGAGTGAAGTGGAGTGAAGTGATCGGTATTCAATGTTATGCAGCTCACGCTTCAAGAAACAAACACATTAACATAAACACACACATGGAGAGATACACTCATAGAGAGAGAGGGAGAGCGAGAGGGAGAGAGAGAAAAAGAGCACGCAACTGCAAATGTCAATGAATAGCAGTGGGAACTAAAGAAGGCAAATAAGAACAAAATTGAACAAAAAAAAAAAAAAAAAAAAAGAAAAGAGAAAAGAGAACAAAAGTAAAGTGAAGTGAAGAAGAAAAAACAAAAGAGGAATTGCTCCAGTTGCAGCTGCATATTGCATGTGCCTTGCTCCTCTATGCAAATTGAACTGCATTTAAATTAATCATATGAATTGTGTTTGTGTTGGGTGTGTGTGGGTGTGTGTGTGTGGGTGTGTGTGTGTGGGTGTGTGTGTGTGGGTGTGTGTGTGTGGGTGTGTGTGTTGTGTGTGTGTGGGTGGGTTGGCGTGTTTTGTGCAATTTACAAAATTACTTTGCTACCTCAAGTATTATATTTGTTATCAAGAACATCATTATCATTACCATAATCATAATCATAATCATTTGAAGCTTCTAGTAAAATGCATCGCAAGGCGTCCAAATGAAAAGAAATGAAGTGGATGCCAAATAGTCTCTATTGAGTGTGTGCTTATGTAGCGCACAACAAAATAAGGTTAAGAAAACATATACACACAATCAAACACACACACACACGCACACGCACAAGTGCACACATGTGAGTTGATTTGGCTTAATTAATGTATGCACTTCTTACAGTTAAAGCAGCACTGCTTGATATGTATTTGCGTGTGTGTTTGCGTGTGTGTTTGCGTGTGTGTTTGCGTGTATGTGTGTGTGTGTCTGTGTGTGTGTTGGGGAATGTGCATTGTTTAGGCGCATAAATCAGCAAAGCAACGGGAAACGCTTAGCTAAGCTAACAGCCATTGCCATTGCCACTGCCACTGCCACAAAGCAACAACAACAACAACAACTATAAATTTGAGTACAATGGAATGTGCAACACAACGAATGCTTGCATACTCTTTATATAAGCTGATTCGGGTCTTACCATAAGCTCTCGACTTATGTTTCCACTGAACATAAAAAAAAAGCGAAAACATTCCACGTGTGGATTTACAGTTGGATACTATTTTTTTTTATATATACATACATATATAAATTATGTCGATCTGTGTGCAGTTTGACCGATTATAGATAAGCCAGCGATAATATTACTTTGGAAAATTCGAAAAATATATTTAGCTTGCCACCAAATGGTTGCGTCGTCTTCAGTTGCTTTTGAGCCATGTGTGACAAACGTGTTAATACAATTTTCATACACTATTTGAGCGCATAACAGGCAACTGGCTTTGACAAGTTGTTATTGCTATTGTTGAAGTTGTTGTTGTTGTGGTTGTTGTTGCTGTTATTATGCCAACAGTTTTAGTCGCTTGTCATGTGCAGCTATTACCGTTAGTTGTAAACGTTTTTGTTACTGTTGGTGTTGCTGTTGCTGTTGCTGTTTCTATTGCCACTTGACACTAAACGATAACGAAACCGAAGCAGAAAACGGCAACGACAACGGCGACAGCAACATCTGCAACAACAAAAGAAACTTGGCTAACAATTTCGCAGGCACGTGTTAAAAGTTTTACAGCTCGCTATAAATACGCTGTAATGAATAACACCTCTTTATATAATGCATCCTGCATCCGGCATCCTGCAACCTGCAACCTGCAACCTGCAACCTGCATACACACAATGTAGTTCATTACCTAGTAATATTTTTGCCACGCCGAGTTGTATGCAACAGCTTCTGGTGCCAAGCAAAAACTTGTCTGTCTCCACAAATGCTTCAGTAACCAAAAGCTGTGCAACAATTTCTCAGTGCATTTCTCTTACAACATTGGATTTTTTTTTATTATTGCGCGTGCGCAGCTTTGCTTATTTCAGTTGCGTCGCAAAGTGCTTTTCCTTAAAAAAATGTTTTTTAATTTTCAATTAATAACCAACAATATTAACAATAGCAGCGCAAAGTAATGCAACAATTTGTTATGGATTTGCAACGCAGCCGCCAAAAAAAAAAGTTGTATAACTGCTGAGATTTTATTTAGCTATTGTTGTGCTATATTTATTGAGCCAATTTATTTAATAAGTTGCTCTTTTTATTATGGAAGCCCCTTTCAATTTTGTCTGCTCCAGAAGAATTTAAACTGTGCACTGAGCGCTGAGCCGCTGCTTTTGATGAGTGTGTGCGTGTGTGCGTGTGTGTATTTTATTTAATTAATGAGCCCAGCCAAATTAACCTTAATAAATGTGCGCGTTTAAATGTTAAACGACTGAATTCCATTCTCCGACCAACCTCCCCACACCCCCCCCAAACTCACTCACTGGGGAAAAGGATACCCGCATTCTTTCTTGGCAGCAATGTCGCCCACTTCTCTGGTTGACATTTATCATTTATAATTGTTTGGCTCTGTGTGTCTCATCAACTTTGGGCATCATCCACCCCACCTTCACCAACCCAACCCTTCTGTCCGCACTCTGTCGTTTGTCCTTCTCTTTGTGCATTGCATATTTTGACACTTTGACATGCATTAAATCAGTCAAGCGTTAGCCACTTTAAACTCTCCTGACTTTTGCGGTACAACACTGCGGGTCTCCCTCTCTCCCTCAATCTCTTTCCCCCTCACTCTCTCTCTCTCTCTTTTTCTCTATCTTTAGTTGTATGCTTCTCTTTCTGTGTTTGGCTGACCATTTGATATTAATGGGCCAAACCAAAGTCAACTTTTGGGTCAAATGAGCAATAAGTAAAACGAATTCCTTTATGCATTTTAAATGACGCATTTAACCCGACCAACAAACTATTTACGAATTAAGCTGAGGCTCAACTGACATTTAGTTGACAAGTCTCTGCATAGCCAAATACAAGGATGTCAGGAAAAAAAAAGGCAGCTGACAAACCCTTCCTGACAAGTTAAACAAGTGCCGTTTTTTGTTGTTATTTTTTATATTTATACGCAGCACCGAATCGGCTTAAAGAATAATGTAAAAGACAGACATGTATGTAAAAGACAGAAGGAATCATATTCGACCCCAGATATATATTAGTCGATTTATACATATATTCTTATACAGATCTTAAGAAAAGGGAGCAATAAATCTAGAATATAATTAACACCTTGGATATAGTGTATATCGTTGTCGATCCCACCTGATAACAAAATTAATGATTGACTTATTTTTTAATTTGAATTCCGAACCAAATTTGTAAGCAACAACAATTGACAAAAATCATAAATGTATATATATCAAAATAATAATAATTTAACGCGATGCCAACTCATCATAAGATGCAGCCAACTTTTTTAAATGACATTGAAACAGTTAAATACAATTTGAACAATTCGTTGACAAGCAGAAACTTTGACAACAGAAAAGGGTAACAAATTCGATAGTCATCAATAACTTTATTGTGCGTTTTACTGACGATTGACTCTTTTCACTCCAATATTTTGTTCGTCTTCAGATACCCAAGAATATATATCTTGATTGGGATAGGCATTAACTTAAATCATTTTTTGTCTGATTGTCTCTATGACAGATATATGGTCACATCCAGTCAAATTCCGAGTCGGATATATGCCGAGCATCAAAAAGGTGTCCCTAAGGGGCAGTTCTGCTAATTCGCAAAAAAAATGTTGACAGGCGGACAAGACTATATCGACACGGCCAGTAATGCTGATCGAGAATACATATAAATTATGGCGGACACACTTTTATTGGTATGCAAATAACTATAACAAATTATACTCTCTAGAAGGGTATGAAATAAGAATTAAAAACCCATTTTATTAAAATATATTCTTTATACATCAATTAACTGTTATCTATTGAGCAAAATCTCTTGTTGTTTTTTTTTTTAATTTGTCTATTTAGCTCGATCTCAGATTTTCGGTCGATCACTTTCCCACACTCCGCTTGTGTCTCTTTATTAATCTTTTACTGCGGTTCTTTCTAGACTCAGAGCTTGTCCTTTTTCTCTCGCTTTCTCTCTCTCTTGATAGATCGCTATGACCAAGAGACAAGCAAATCGTTTAAATTTATAAGATTGCGCTTAGCGTCTGTAAGTCGATGTTTTTGAATTTATCTTTATGCTGCTTGGAAATTTGTGTATGTTAATTGCGACAAGCCAAGAACCGTGCCAAATATGTTAAGCAAAATATGTTTGAAATTTATGGATAAAACATGGCAATTTCTTTTGCTTGGCTTATTATTTTTTTCCTATTATTTTTTTCTTCGCCTTTAGCTTAACATTTTCGACTTTCGACAATTTTTCATAATTTTGCGATGAATTTTCCTCTTGTTGCTGTTGTTGCTTTTGTTGCCGTTGGCATAAATCAGGCAGAAATGCAGAGGATATAGCAAACGTGCCAAGGGGGTAGGGGAAGATGAAAAGTGGAAAGTGTTGTTGCCCGCTTTTAGTTGTCGTCGATGTTGTCGTTATTGTTGTTTTGGCAAAAGTTTGTAAGTCGCCGCAAGCAGAGCGACACAAATTTGAAGGCAGCCGCCACTGCGAAACAATGAAGGAAAGAAAGGGAAAAAAAACCCTGCAGTGCTGTTATTCTCTCGCTTGTTTGACGCTGCTTGATGGTTATTACCGCTACTCTTTGACATCGTTAATTACCGTTAATTACATGCAGCGCTGGTCCACTTCTCTTTTTAATTATTTTGCGTCCGAGAGAAAAAGGCAATATGTTGGTTTGCTGAATTTCAGAGATCAGTTTTCGGCGTTTGCCTATCGCTTTAAAGGAGCTCTCTCAGACACACACGCTTCTCACTATTTTTGAAGGTGTGTAATCAAGAACAAGACGCAATGGGCTTAATTAGTGTGTTACGATGTATCTATCAAATTCTATAAAATTAATCCCATCCTCCACCAGTCACACACAAAAATATGCAATGCATAATATGTAAATATGTTTTGCCAATGTTAATGAGAAACTTACCAAACTTTTGCTCACTTCTGTTTTTTACGGTTCGTGGACAGTGTGCGGTGATTGCCAACTGTTGGTAAATTTATGCGCTGCCGCTGCCGCTGCCGCTGCCTTTGGGTTGCTCCCTGATAGGGGAAGGGTGGAGGTGGCCAGGCAAAACGAGCAGGATGACAACGTGTGCAAATGAGTTTTGTTTATGCCAACCTTCTTTCGCTGGTCATGTCACTTGATTTATGGCTGTAAGACCAAAACACTTTAAGACGCTGGCTATAATCTCTATGGCCAACAACTGCTGTTGTTGTTGTTGTTATTGTTATTATAGTTATTGCTGTCAGAGCAGAAATTAAAGGCGGCGACGCCGTCTGCACGTGGCGTCCAAATCGGCAGCCATAGCGTCGTCCAGGCTTTGTTTTTGTTTTCGTTCTTGTTTGCAGTTTGTAGTTTGATTCGGTTAAATGGATTGCATTTAAAACAAAAACAGAACAATTGTTTTCACTGAACTCGCACGACCACAGCAAAAAAAAAATGAATGTAACGAATATTAAAAATGCCAGACAACGCACGTGATTCAGGAGTCTTTAACTTTTGTATTTTACACTCGTTCAGTTCCACTTCTCTTGCGTACGCAGCATCCGATTGGCTTAAGGGTTTACAGCTTACTGTTGTTATACCGTTTCAAAATTAACTTTACTTCTTCTCAAACTAAATTACCAAATATATTTTGTTGATTGCTGGTCCCACTGCGTGCTGGTGGCGATAGTAGTTAGTATTTTTTAACATTTCAGAAATTAACAGTGGCAACCAGCGAACAGGGCCTGTTATAAAAGCGCGCACACTGTTAATTTAAAAAAAAAGTTTAGCTTACACAATTTCATATGTAGCGGAGAGGTTGCAAAAATATTTTAGCAATACTTTGTATTAACTTAATATCATTTGGAGTATTCGAGAATTTTTAAATTTTGTTATTTGTATTGTTAACTTTTTGAAACCTTGTGAATGCTGCCATAATTGGGTGTGACCATGTTATTCACTAATTAAGATTCTAGTATTTTTCGCACACAGTATAAAATGAACAGGGGCCAACAACGACAACACGACTATCGTTATCGTTATTTGACACAATCGACACAAGTGCAACTACGTGGCTGCCGCTGAAAAGTTAAAAAATTAGACAAAAGCAACACGAGACAATGCAAACGACGGTGGCCAGTTTATTGCTAACATTATGTGGCTTCCTGCTACTCCTGACGAGACCCGGCCAAGCCTTCATTGTCAATGTGGACGCGCATAACGAGGAATGCTTCTTCGAGAACATCGAAGGTGGCACCAAATTTGGTAAGTAGCAGCCTGCTTCTGTTCCGCCGTATAAATAGCTCGACAATTGCAAGCAATAAGTAATTTTGCGTATTTAATTTGGCAGGCGTAACATTCGAGGTGATCGAGGGCGGCTTCCTCGATGTGGACATCAAAATCACCGGCCCCGGCCAGCATGTCATGCACGAAAGCGAGAAGGAGTCTTCGGGGAAATATACGTTTGTTGCGCCAGGAAAGGGTACCTATACCGTCTGCTTTAACAACGAGCGCAGCAGCATGACACCCAAGCAGGTCATGTTCTCCATCGAGAAGGGCGATGCGCCCCAACGTGCACCTGGCGCACCCGGTGAGGAGGAAGTCGGTCACACCAAGCTGGAGGACATGATACGCGAGCTATCCGGCACTCTGACTAATGTCAAGCACGAGCAGGAATACATGCATGTAAGTCACGACGACGAGTCCACACAATGTCCAATTGCTAAATCCCCCCAATTTCTTTGCAGGTGCGCGACAAGATCCATCGTTCGGTTAATGAGAGCACCAACTCGCGTGTCGTTCTCTGGTCCACATTTGAGGCGCTCGTCCTTGTACTGATGACCGTCGGCCAGGTGTATTATCTGAAGCGCTTCTTTGAGGTCAAGCGCGTTGTGTAATCCCTAATCATCCATTTGTGTGAAAATGTACAGAGCGAATGTGTGTTGCAGCAGTCTCAGCCTAATATTAAATGATAAATTAAATAACTTTTTTTGTAACAAACTTAAGCAACAAACGGTTTACTCACTACTCCTATAAAAAAAAAAATGCAAGCTTATTGTATCTTGTATGCCACCAATTCCCTTTCCCCATTTCACCCTTCATGCATAAATACCCAATAAGCGTTCAAATAGAAAGCTAAACTCTAATTATCTCCCAACGGGGAGTGGACTCAGAGCTAGCTAGTCAGTCGCTAGAAAGGACAATTCTTAACTGAGATTTCAGCTGTATTCTATTTTAAGATTCGTTCTTATTTTTCAATTGCTAAGCGAAAGATTTGTTCAGTTATTTGGATACTTGAATACCTAAATGCTGTTCAATTTAATGGATCTGCGCGATTCCAAACATCCTTCATAAATATGCCATGAAATTTTGTTCAAATACGAAACTTTTGGCCGCTTCTAAATGTATGCAACAATTTATGCTCGAGCTCGACTTAGCCAAGTCATGAACCTTATACTCGACACTAGTGCGTGCACAAGCCATTTCTATCCGCGCGACAAAATAAAATGTTTTTGTCATTGCCCAAGTTCTTTGACTTTAGCTCATAAGGGTTTGTAATATATTTGCAATGAAATTCATAGTTTTAACAAAATAGTTTACAAGAAACTTAAATCCAATCCAATTTGAAAGAGATAGAACCAACATTGCATGCCATATATTATATACATCAAATGGATATAGTTTACCTAGATTACGATTCTTTCGATCCTTACTTTCCGCAGTGCGATATTTTTCAGTGTATGCCATTTATTTGAATTCCTGAATATATTAAGATAATAATGAAAAGTTGCTCACTTTGTTCTTAAGGTTTATTAACGTGATGTGTTCCTTTGATCGATTAATCCAACAAAGCATATCAGATGAAAGATAATATATTTACATCATCTTGATTTACTCACCCTATATGTGAAAAGAATAAACTTATTCAAGATTCTCAAAATTAGACATAAGATTACTTGAATTGTCGCTCAAGGAGCAAAAAATCTGTTTTTGGCGCACAAACTATTTGGTTATTTGAAACTTGATTGGTAAATTGTTTAATAAATTATTGTTTATCTGATATAAATATTTGTTCCATTCCATCTGAACTGATTTAATTGATTTTCATTTTGATTATTAGATCAGCACACAAAAATATTACAATAGTAATAATAATATTAATTATAATTTTAAATAATAATGCATATAATTATCTCAGGAACATGTTTCCCAAACGGTTTCTAGATTAGTACGAGTAATGTTATAGTTAAAATTCTTAGTTTCCGGGTGGAGCATTATTGTTGATAGATTTGTTTAACAGTTCCAGTAAAAGTTGCTGTTGCTGCAACACGTTTCTCATGTAGGAATTTCAATTAACAGGGCTAATTAATCGCATATTAATATTGTTTATTGGCCAAAGTGCTCCATTTGGTTTGCGTTGGAAGTCAGAAGCAAAGATTTGTAAGATTTCTTTAATATCCGTACACCTGTAATATAAAAAACGCCAGAAACTGCATTTAAAGTGACCATTGATGCATTGAAAGATTATTATTTTAATTTTTTTTTTTATTATTATCTTTATTATATGTTAATTGCCTTGATGTTAATGTTGCTATTCAATTTCTTGTTGTATATTTTACAAAGTACACACAGTATACAAAAGAAAAAATGTTTTTGTTCAAACAAAAGAAAAAAAAAAAACAATTAAGAATGTGATAGTCCCATGATGAGGATGATAGTTGCAATTCTGTAATATCATCTGTCTGGCTAACCGTCAACATTTCCATTATCGGGGCAGATACTCTTTGAGTCTGCCTCTGCCTGTCTAACTGAATGTGTGGCATTAAAAAAAAAAAGGTATTTATATAAATATATGTATATTGGTTAAACAACACGATTTGACGATTTAATTAAATTTGGTATAAAAATCTAAAACAATGTTTGTTACAGTTGGTTGTTGGTTTTGTTTTGTTTTGTTTTTTTGTTTCTTCATTTCTTTTTATGTTTCCTATTTGCAGTTTCAGTTACATTTTACATATTTATATATATATATATATATATATATGTATATATATACATATTGTGACGCACATACTGTATGTATATGCGATTGTTTTGTATAAGTTTATTAATAATTTCTTCAATTCGTTAATTTATTTTGTTAGCAAAAAACACTTAGATTACATCGCATTCGATAAACGATTAACGATTAACTCGCTTCGCTTGTTGCTGTTTTTTTTTTGTTTTGTTTTTTATCTTTTGTTTTGTTTCTGTGATCAACATGTCCTTGGATTTATAGAGCTTCGGCCATCATCTCTCCCTGCTCTATATATACATATGTATATGTATGTTGTATGTGGTCCTTTTCTGTACGAACACTCAATTAAATACGTATATAGCTAGCTTTATTACAAAACATTAATTCTATTCATTTGTTGCATTTTTGTTCTGTTAACTTTGATAAAACTTTAAATTACCATCGATTCCAATTCATTTCTATTTTGCTAAATGTTTAGTGGTTGTCTGTTTGTTACTGGGACTGGAGACCAGCAATGACAAGTCTTCAGATGTGGTCGCTTGGTGTTTGAGTCTTCATTTGATTCGAGTGTCTCAAAATTGTATATTGATTGATTGCTACACATTAACAAGGCGGCAGAAAAAAAAAAAAAAATAAACACACTAATTGAACTTAAAAACATAACAACAAATATTTTAATATATTCTAAGCACGGATCAGTTACAGCCGTAATATATATATATATATATATATATATATATATATATATTGTAAAAATGTATATAGCTGATCGTTGTCAGCTGGCACAACATGAACAACAATTAACTTGGCTGTAACAGTTTTGCCCTTAACAGAATACATTTTACACACAATACGTATTCTTTAATACATAAATATCCACTTATGTACAAAAAAAACCAATAAAAAAAAATTTAAAAAAATACGATAGTAAGAGAAGTGGACGATATATATATATATATATAGGCCAGGGCCAACAGCAGTCCTTCCCATTTGACTTGACATGCTGGCTTAATATTGATGATTGAGATGGTGGGGGAGGGAGTGGAGGGAGGATAGGCATATACATACACATACATATTTGTGTATATATAGGAATATATGTACATAAGTATTCCCTACATACGCATACAAAACACGCACATATATATTATATATATGGCTACATTTACACACACACACACATACACACAACACAATCTATCTATATATATATATATATATATATAAATATATATAAATATATTTATATAATGCACGCACGCACATAAACACTCAGTCGCAAAGCACATACACTCACACTTTAGTTATTTTCGATAATTATCGATTATAATCGTTTACAAGTTTTGGCGTTTTTTTTTCTTTCGATTAGGTGTAAGTTGCAATAGTAGTAGTACATAGAAATACATATGCAGATAGCTATTTGAACTCGAACTCATCTTAGCCGAGCCTTGACAATTTATTTTGACCTGACTTTTGTCTATATTCAACTTGATTGCAATGCGAATACATATATATATATATATATATATATATACATGTACATGCATACATATACATATACATATACATACACATATAATATATATATATATATATATGCATGTATGTGTACTTATATTTAATATAGATTTCATATGCATTTTGCTCCATTGTGGGCGTGCCGAGCGCCGTTAACTAATTAAATATTTTTAGTATTGACATAATAAAAGCACAAATCGTTTTCCCATTTTGGTTGCATTTAAAGACAAAAAGAAAAAAAATAAATACCGCGTACATTGTTTTCAATTAACAGTTAACATCGCACTGCAACTCTCTTTTGGGCCAATTCGAAAATTGATGCCAATTTTGAAGTTTATATGTAAATTAATAAAATTCCAAATCAAAATTAAACAAAATGTTAGATACTAAAAAATAAAAATATAAATAAATATATATATATATATATCTATATATATATATAGATATATAAATATCGAGCAGCACCCAAAAATGTTCCTGTTTAGCTGCTGCATCCCTTTTTGAGTCGTCATCATCATCATCATCATCATCATCATCTTCAATAATAACATAATCACGGATACTATATACAAGACTGGGGCGTGACTGGATGATTGGATGACTGATCAGACTGATTTCTAGAAGAACGTGGAGAACTTGCGCTTGTTTGGCGTCTTGGTGATGTTGAGGTGACTTTGGTGCTGGTGGTGGTGATGGTTGCTACCGCTGTTGTGCTGCTTGCTGCTGGCCAGCACGGATACGGAGACTGAGACGGGCATGGCTATTGGTATGGGTATGGGCACCGAGGCGTAGGCTGCCGGCTCAGCGCCATTAACTAATATGCTTCGTTGCTGCAACATCTGCTGCTGCTGCTGTTGTTGCTGTTCTTGTTGTTGTTGTGGATGTTGTTGTTGTTGTTGTTGTGCATAGAAGGAGGAGGCGGCTGCCGTTGAGTTGGCAACCGCACTGCTGGCTGCTGAGGCGGGTGGCATTACGACGACGGGCACCACCACGGGTTATACAGATATCTCATAGTTCATATCGTAGATGCTGGCGCGATCTGGGGTGCCACTAGCATTGGCAGCAGCAGCCGCCGCAGCAGCAGCGGCAGCCGCAGCTGCATTGCGTCCAACTGCTGCCGCTGCAGCGGCGGCTGCCGCATTCTGTTGGGCCAGGCTCGTTGGGACACCGCTCGGCAGGCCGCCATTGTTGCGGGCCATTGTTGCTGCCGCCGCAGCCGCTGCGGCTGCCACCTGCTGCTGCTGCTGCTGTTGTTCCAGGGTCTGCATCTCCATTGAATCGGTCATTTCCAGAGCACGCACAAAGCTCATTGGACGCGTTGGCGTCTGTTTGCGCTTGATCTGCGGCGACGGCTGTGGCTGCATCGCTCCGAGCGCGTTGCCTGCCAAAGGATTTGGCGGAAAGACAGGAATGCCACCGCGCAGCTGCGGTTGATAGCCACCACCAGTTGCAGTAGTTACAGTGCCAACACTGGCATTACTGCTAGCTGGTAGATTGCCAATGCTGCCGCTGCTGCCCGATGCTGAAGCCGTTCCAGCAATGCCGGCACCACCACTGCCACCGCCGCCGCTGCAACGCAATATGTATGTTTGTGCCGTGGATGTTAGCGGAAGGGTTGTTGGACTTGTAGGATTGGAGCGATGATATGAAGCGGCTGCCTGCTGTTGCTGCTGCTGCTGCTGTTGCTGTTGTTGCTGCTGCTGCTGTTGTTGTTGGATGGCATAGTCCTGAATGCGTGAGTGTGTCATTATCAGTGGATGGGCTCCACCGCCGGCTGTTATATACTGGGCATGCTGCATGACGCCGCCCGCATTGTTGCTGCTTGGCAGTGTGCCCGCACTGCTGCCAATACTAACGGTAGCCGGACCGACGCCACCGCCGCCAAAGCCGGGCGAGGTGTCCTTCCACATGTAGACACCGCGTTGCGGACTGCCAGCCAGTTCGCGTATATTGTCCACAGTGTTATTGGAACGCACATAGGAGAGCTCAGCGCCACCGCCGGCACCCTGACGCACCAGCTCGCCCTCAGACAGAAAGCGACGCTGCGGACTGCCACCATAGGCAGCCTGGGCCAGCGATTGTTGCTGCTGCTGCTGCAACACTGTAATTAAAAAAAAAAGAAATTGTCAACAAATCTTTTGCCACAGTACTTCATTTGTTATCGACTATCGAATGGTATCCGAATGGCAATCAGTAAATTTACAAATGCCTCAAATTTGGCCACAAATTCAAATTTTCAGTGTTCACAACAATTTATCGACAACTTTTAATTATATAATTTAAATTTACAATTGCGCAATGATGCCTCAAATTTGGCCTCAAATTTAAATTTTCAATGTTCACAACAATTTATCGACAACTTTTAATTATATAATTTAAATTTACAATTACTCAATGATGCCCCAAAATTTGGCCTCAAATTCAAATTTTAAATGTTTACAACAATTTATCGACAACTTTTAATTATATAATTTAAATTAACAATTAGTCAATGATGCCTCAAATTTGGCCTTAAATTCAAATTTTCAATGTTCACAACAATTTATCGACAACTTTTAATTATATAATTTAAATTCACAATTACTCAATGATGCCTCAAATTTGGCCTCACATTTAAATTTTCAATGTTATCGACAACTTTTAAATATATAATTTCTCTTTGATCAATTCAATTATTATTCATGTTGAATAAATAATATTTAATGTGTGTTCAAAGTATAAAAGTTGCAACGTGATTAATTATATAATTTGTGTTTCAAATCGCTCGATTTTATATAATATTTATTTGCATTAATTTTATTAATATCAGCTCCAAGAAATTAAGTATTATAATATCCCTTTTAGCCCACCTTGTTGTTGTTGTTGTTGCTGCTGCTGCTGCTGCTGCTGTTGCTGATGCTGTAGCATGACACGTTGCTGTTGCAGCAGCAACTGTTGCTGCTGTTGAATTGTTGCCGACTGCGGGTGCTGCGGCGGTAGCCCGCTTGTGTATTCATAGTATGCAGCCGCTGCCGCTGCAGCCTGTTGTTGCTGCTGCTGCTGCTGTTGCTGTTGCTGCTGTGCCGCTGCCTGTGCGTTGAGACCGATGAAGTCCGGACGTCGCGGCTGCGTCGGCGTACCCGGATTCGATCTGCCGAGGATGAGAAGGATGAGAGAGGAGAATATGAGCGAGTGTTAAAAAAAATAGCACAGAACGCAGCAAAACGAAAACAAAGCCAGTTTTTTTTTTTATGGTTAATGGTTAACATTAAATCTGCGTTTTGCTTTAAAAAAAAAAGAAGGCGTTTTGTTAATGTTAACTGAATGCAAAGTTTATTTTTTTTTTGTTTGTTTGTTTCTTTGTTTGTGTGTGTGTGCGAATCTGCAAAGGTATGCGTGAGTTATGTATGTGTGTATTAGGCTACAATCAAAGTTGCACAACAATCTCGTTAAGGGGGGGGTATTAAGTACATTCAGTTTAGTAGTAACAGTTACAACACAATACACACAAAGTGCACCAGTTTCAAGGAGCGAGAACGAAACAAGAGAGAGAGAGAGAGAGAGAGAGAGAGAGAGAGAGAAAGTTAGAGCGAGAGATAGAGAGTTAGAGTGAAGAGAACCGTTGCACAGAGAATTGCCAAACGAAATAATCAGTTAGCAACAATTATCAGTTGATGTTGAAATTAATTTCGAATGATATTCATTTATTATATTATATACAGTTGACAACCCGCCGTATTTCAATGCAAATCCAAATTCAAATTCAAATCCGAAACCAAATTCCAATTCCATTCATTAACAGTTAGATAACGGAATCAAAATCGTATACAATTTTTTAGGGCAAACGATTTTTGGCTACGCGCTGAATGAATCCCAAAACGGTGCGCGGCACTTCGGATCGAACCAACTGAATCATCGAATGGAGCAGGATAAAGACATAATATAGAATCGTACAGCCAAGTATGATGGGCGTCAGCAGCAGCTTGGCCTGCAACGAGTAGCATGTGTTGTCCCCAAAATCGAAGAACTCCCACAGATTGGACTGGCCAAGGCAAAGCTGGCGCAGCCTCAGCAACTGCACTTTTAGCCAGCTAAAATAGCAGCACATGCAGAACAGCAGATTCGATATCAGATATCCCAGCAGGAAGAAAGCCAATGTTGTAAAGTCCACCGAGGGCTGGCCAAGATCAGTGACTGCAACAGCAGCACTGGCGGCATTTAAAGCGCCTCCAGCACCACACAGATGACCATAACGAAAGCCATTAAATTTGTCGTTTCTTGAGAATGCCTGATCCCGATCCAGATTCATATTGTGCTCATTATTGTTGTTGTCCTCAGCGTTGCTGTTATTGTTCAAATAGCTATGATGATTTTCGTAATCGTGGACTGACTGAAATCGATCCTTGCTGCTGTCCACGATTTGTGGGGCACCAAAGGCGGCAGCTTGGGACATGCTTGGTTTATTGTAGACCAGTTGGTGGCAATCGCGTTGCTTGTGTTGTGATCCCAACGTGAATCGAGCATCGCCGGCATCGCCATCCAGGCCGAGATGTGACCGCCGTTGCGAGAATGGGTTCGTCTTGGGATGCATGCCGCTGAACTGGTATTGCCGTCGATTGTGCAACTGTGGCACCACATTCGTCTTGTCCAGCAAATCCAGCTTGTTGCAGCTGCGACCGGAAGTGGCACTGAACTGCATCGATTTGTTGTTGCTCTTATACATAATAGAAACTATTTATTGTTAATTCTTTTTTCGTCTTCGTTTTTGCACCACAATTTGGCGTTATTCAACGATTTGCCGAAATAATAATTTCCAAAAAAAAAAATACCAAAATGTTAGTTTGTGTTTTGTGTTTTGTAAGAACAAAATAAAAGTACAGAAATTTATTTTTCGTTTGGGCGAGAAACAATTTTAATTATTTTTTTTTTTGCAAACTGTGACTTTTGAGTGTGTGTTTATTTTGTTTAAAATTGAATGAATGAGCTGTTAACCAGTTCCATAGGCCAAATGTGTCTGAGAAATGAGCAAAGCCTGCCTTGATTTCAAATGTGGCGAAAACGAAACGAAACGAAAGGAAAAAAAAAGACGGCACCAAGAAATCAAGAAATCAAGAAATCACTCACCTTCAATCAAATGAAAGCTGAGCTTGTAGTAGACACATAGGTGGGTTGTGCTCTTGGTGGCGCTAGTTGTAGTTTTGGTTGTATTTTCTAAGGAATGTGTCTGTGTGCCGGAGTGTGTGTGTGTGTGCGTGTGTTGTGTGTGAATGTTAACAAAAACTTGGCCTAACATTTATGTTTCAAAAAAAAAAAAAAAAGAACGATAGGCAGAAATGAGGACCGAGAGATTTCAAAAAAAAAAGGCTTAACGAATTTGATATTTTTTGTTAATAATTTGTTTTTTTTTTGTCTGATTTGGTTTAGGATATGGCTCTCAGGCTTGGTTCAGCTGTGTGCCTCTTTGGCCGATACTCGTCTCACAAATATCATCATTCATCATTCATCGTTATCGTTATCGTAATCGTAATCGTGACTATTATCGTCTCCCTTAACACATAATCTATAATTTCTAGTTAATGTTTAGTCGATTATCTCTGAACTTAACTTGTTTTGTCTGTAAATATATATTTTTTGTTTGTTTTTTTTGGTTTTTAGTATTACGTTTTGATATTGTTAGACTATTCCTTTCTGTAAGCTAAGCCTAGGAGTTAGTACTGCTCTCAGAATTTGAGTGTTGACTACATCAAAAGAAAAATAAAAAGGAAAACAAAGAAAACGAAAAAAAGAAAAGTTGAAAAATAATTAGTTTCAAAGTGTGTATTAAACAAATTAAATTTATTTTTTTTTTTTTTTGGCAAAAAGCTGTGTGTACAATATTTATATATATATATATATATACATAATATATACACTTATTCTGGTTGATGATCATACATGACGGAGTGAAATAAAAGGAATACAAATCTACAGAGCTAGTGCATATAAGAGAGAGAGAGAGAGAGACAGAGAGAGAGCGAGAGAAATCGAGGCTGAGAGCGAAAGCGATAGCGAGAGGGAGACACATCGATAGATTTAGCTACGGTTCAATGACCCGTGTTTTCCTATTGCAATAGGTCAATACACCTGCAAGGAAGTACAGTAAGCACTAACTACATGAGAATGGTTCAGAATGAGGCGGCAATTGAAGCCAAAGCACAAACAGTGGACAACAACAGGAAACGACGACTCTCCAAACTACAAACATGTTTTTTTTTTTTTTGCAATATGCCACAAAATTAATTATAATAATTACAATAACAAATTGGCAGCATAAAAGCACTCAATGCAAGGCAAGGAAGCAAGCCATCTAATGCAGCGAGCAAATTGAGTTGTGGACGGACGAACCCACAGCGTTGTGGGTTGTAATTGCGGTGGCGGAGGGGCGGAAGGGCGGCAGGTGCAAACCACTTACTTACCTTCTCACTGGACTGGCGATGACAAGTGGGGTGGCCACGCCCAGTGGCTTTATTCGTTGTTGCATGGTGGGTGTGGCCGTTGTGGCGCCACCACGCTGTCCTTGTGCTACTGATATGCCCTGCAGCGGACCATTGACGACATAACCACCAGCACCACCACCACCAACGCCGCCGGGATGATCCGGCGAGAGTGCATCGCTCGTATAGACACGCTGCGGATCCAGGCCCCTAAACAAAAATATCAAAAATGTCAATTGAAATTCAATTGGATTCAATTGGCATGACTCGATCAGTCGCTACTCACCTGGTTCGAGCATGCGGACTGTGACGTGGATGATACATGCGAATGTGGCGTGGTGAATCTCCGCCACCGCCGCTGCCACCTTGTGATGAATTGTTGGCAATGCCAGCGCCGCTGACAATGTTGCCATTGTTCATGTTGCTCATATTGATGCCCGGCGCTGTGTCGGCCACCTGGGGCAGGTAGAAATTGGTCGAGTTGTGGCGCTGCAGCGGCGGCGTCGGCTCGCAGTCTTGACTCTGTGAGGCAGGCGGCGGCTCAAGATCCGTATCGGAACACTCGCGTCCCGGCGACAACTGTGAACATGTTGTATGTGCAGATGGTGGTTCCAAAGAAAAGAACAAATATTTTTTGCTTCATTAGTCACCACAAATTCGATGCCCATCGCAAATTGTGCTCAACACAGATACAAAAATAATAAAAAAAAAATAAACCTTAAACCTACATAAAACGAGTAGTTGCGATTGATCGATTTTTGGAATGCACTTGAAACCAAATGAAAACGAAACTTTTTTGTGTGTAATTTATTTTTGTTTTTTATGTTTTTTTTTTGTTGCACAAATGAATTTGGGATTTGCCAAATGTCGATTGCTTTATATCGAATATTGGCTGGAGAAAGAACGATGGCACTAAAAGATCTCCTGCATATAACATATAACGCACAGTGTGTAAAAAAAAAAATCCGAAATGCAAGTTGAGAGATTTTTGGTATTGGGTTTTGCAAGACATCGTATAATAAAAATAGGGGAAATCACTGTAAAAATGTATTCAATTGATCAAAACTACAAATTGTCAAACGAAATTTGAACAAATTCAGCAAATACACTGAGCAATCAGGAAAGACAGAAGACAGACATTTACATATAAATATATATATATATAAAGAGAGACAGAGAGAGACAGAGAGAGAGAGAGAGAGAGAGAGAGAGAGCGAGAGCGAGAGAGATGTTTGTTCAGTTTTTTGAAAAAGATACATTTGCATATTTATGTAAAAGTATTTGGAGAGCGTTCCAGAAGGATTTCTGATTTGAATATTACATTTTTGGTGAGGGGAGGGGAGCGAGGGAGGAGCAATAGTCATGTGACAATATTCAAGTCAATCACTTTTCAATCAAACAATATGTGTAAATCAGTAAATAATTAAATCATAAAAGTACATATGCATATAAATATATATATAAATATACGTATATATATATATATATATATATTTTTTTTTTATTTGTTCTTTGTTTTTTTTTTTTTTTACCTTTTTCGGTGCTTGCAGAAAGTGTAGAGTTTTGTTTTGACCAATTATTTTTATATGTTTCTAAGTACGCTACCAACTATATATATATTTGAAAACAATTGCACAACAGTCTGCGAGCAAATGTACAGCACAAATCCAGACAAAAAACAAGCCAATTAATTAATATGCATATATGCGGCACCAGAACAGAGCAGAGCAGCTTATGCAAAAGCCTTCGAATAGCAACACAACAAACTAACTAACTAAATAACTTAAGAATTCAGCATGCATAGAAAACAAAAATAAATCAAAAAAACAAAAAAAATAAACAAAATCAAACAATTAACTATAAACGAGGCCATTACGCACCTATGCAGAGATGGTAAAGTTAAGAAGAAAATAAGCGGCGCAACAAGAAAAACTAAAAAAAGAAAATTTATTAAATAAATGAAATTAGACTGTGGCTTAATACTCTACGCTAATCAGAGTTGGTCAACAGAAATAAATACCAAAAATATAAATATATAAAAATAATTAGTAGACGACTGGCAAATACGTTATCCCTTTGACTAGATATTGTAAATTTAATATACACTTTGGCAATAAAAATTAACACACACAATTAATAAAAACATTTGCTTGAATATATTTTGTGTGATAAACTATTTACATAAATATATTTATTTCTAAGTTCTGATTGAATATATATTTTACTTTATATATTTTCTGACTTCTATGAAGTATCTTGTAATCAAACTGTAGTTTGCAATTTGTGTTTATAGCTTGTTAATTGTTTGTTAACTGAAATTGAGCTAGAATTTGTCAGCAATTAATTGAAAGAACCTAAACACACAAATTCTACTTTCTATCTCTCAAAACAAAAGACGTGTCAAAATTGCAAATACTCTACGCAAGTGCATTAAGGATAATACCAAGCTTTAAATAAACAATAAATAGGCGGGAAAGAGACAGCCAAATAGATGGAGATAATAGAAGTGAAGTGTGCTTAAGTTCTGGCTTTTTAAGCTGTGCGATTAACTGATTGATTGATTGATTGATTGAGTATGTGTTGTGTGTGTGTGTGTCAAGTGTACAATCGGATATTTGAGTATCTGATAAGTGTCAAATGAAGCTCGGACAGAAGTCAACTCAGGCCCAAATGGTAGTCATGGAAAATTAAATATAAAAAAAATATATATATATATAAACTGAAAACAAAAAGTTTCAGCTTTTTTTCTTCATTTTTTTCTTATTTTTTTTTTTTACATGTAACCATTACGAGGACAACAAAGAGGGCTAACAAACTGTGCGTTAAATATACAGTTCTGGGGAAGTGGACCTGATGTGATCAACTTATTATCTTTGGTTAATTCTAGTTAGCTAGTGATTGAAGCAAAAGCATTTGGCAGCGCACAAATTCAAATGCGTAAACTAAACAGAAGAATGTTAATCAGCAGCACATTTGGGTGTGGGATTGTTCACAAAAAAAAAAAAAAGAAGACAATTTCAACAATACAATATATATTAGTTCAAAATTTCAATTAGAGCATTAACACAAAAAGAGAAAAAAAATTACTAAATTAAATACACAACCAATTGAATGACAATTAGACAATTACAATTATTTAGTAAGCGTATACAAATAACACAGAATTAGCGACAAAAAGTAGATTTGTTAATTGCAGTCGCCACATTACAGATAAAAAGATACATAGCAACAAGAAGATAGAGCACACAAAAATATATATAAATATATATATATATATAATTGTATACATAGATACAGATAGAGATACAGATACAGGGTTATAGTAGTACAGATTGGTTATAGAGATTATATTCGTTTTGCATAGCAATTTCTGCAATGTTTCGTTTTGGTTTTGCAAAATGTTACCCACCTTACTATAAAGCGTTGTGCTGCCCGACCGCTGATTATAACCATTGCCCTCGGCCATATAAGTCTTTACCTGAATTCCACGCTTCTCCCGACTCGACTCGTAGTAGGAGCGGGGTGAATATTGTACCGAGGTGCCGCGCATTCCACTTCCAACGACAATGCCGCTGCCGGTTGTGCCATTGCCACTTGTTCCGCTTCCGGTTCCGGCATTTGTCTGTTGATTTGTCCGATCGTTGCATATGGTGCTTATTGCCTGATTTTGCGTCTGCGACCGTCGTGACGCATATTTCTTCGGCTTCAGCAGGCTGTGCGTGCATTCCACAGTGCAATTAACATACAAAAATAAAACAAAGAAAATACATTAGCATATATAGATATATATAGATAGGTACGATCATTTGTCATCTTACCTGGGATACTGGGGCCCGAACTGCGTGTAGCAGCAGTTGTGCCAACAGCCGCGGGAGAATGGATTGTAGCCACCCTTAAATTTGCCAGTCACCTGTTCGTTGGTGGTGCGACCCCTCGAAACCAGCACCATGTGGAAGCCCGTCAGACCGAATATTGGTATTGCCAGCACGGTGACCAGACCCATCAGAATCATACTAAAAATGAGCGTTTACAGTTAAGCTTAACCAATTTGACCAACGAGATAACCCAAACATTGTTTATGCAACCTTTTTCTGATTTCATTTCTGACTTCCTTCGTTGAGCATAAAAACTTATTTTTACTTAAGTATTTTTTTTTATATATTTATAGCTAACATTCTGCCTAATATCAATTTGGTTTATATGATATGTTCTACGTCTTAAGGAAAATGCCTGTCATTATTTACACCCATTTTTTGAAAAACTTGGACTTAGTTAGTTTTAAAGCTATCGCTCAGAATTCGTCATCTCAACAATCGGAAGAAAGATATAGACATTCATTGTTCAGTTGACAACCAGTCGTGAAACAGAAAACATAAATATAATTCATATAAAACGTTCAAATAAATACATAAGAAATTTCGATTTTCAGACTAATATTACAATTATCAACAGATTAACTACGGTCCACAAGAATATATATTTTTTTCTTCCTTGCCACAGACAGTTTAAAAGCTCAACTTATTGTATAGAATGAATTCTACTAACATCTACAGAATATGTAACCATTTAGGCTTATCCTACTACAAATATAAGCTGCGATTTGTAATTATTGAACAATATTTGACTACACAATTATTTTTGTTTTATAATCAGTTTGAATCTGATTCACAGCATGTGGTTGATTTAGTTAGCAGACTTTAATTTTACTCCAAGAATAAAATAAGTATGCGATTTAGTTGGTTTTTTTTTTTTTTTGAAAAGGATACGCGACAATTGGTGCCGTCTGTTTGATGTGGGGCATGATTTTGAGCACGTAGAATAGGCATAGCGAAAAGATGCTCAGCATATGGATGGAGAGTGAGACGAGGAAAAAGAAGAAGAATCTGTAATTGCGCCTGCCAATGCAATTGTTCACCCAGGGGCAGTGATGATCGAATGTCTGCAAAAGTGTAGAAATATCAACGTACAGATTAGATTCGATCAGTTTATATAACATAGCAGAAGATTTATTCTTACCTCTATGCAGTGATTGCAGACGGAGCAATGGGAGCAGCGGGGAGGGCGATAAAACTTGCAGGTGACACACCATTTCATTTTGACTGTAATGCCGTTGATCTCGGCATTCTTGTAGAGGGGTGCACGGAACTCCTCCTCGCAGTCTTCGTCGGGCGATGCTAGAATGCAGTCAAATTTAGGCTGTGCGAGAGACGCTGGGCACCGTTTAGCCCGCTACATACCTTTGGGTATAATGCCCGGATCCATAAACGTTGCCAGCGTGAAATTGGCCAACACAAAGAACGTGATGACGCCCTGATAAGCCAGCACCCATGGATGGGTCTTCACATAGTATTGGCAGCTGCAAAAATTAAGGCGAAAACATATATATATATATTATTAGTCGAAGAACAAACAGCAAATACAATTAATTTATGCTTAAACCTAAAATATCTCAACTCTGATTTTAGCAAAGAAATGCCAAAGAAAAAAATATTATCTATAAAAAGCTTCCATTTACCATTTCAGCTTAACATTTCCAATTGACACAATTCGCCGAATTCTAAAAATTATTGAGAAGCGGCAACATTTACCTGATGTGCTGCGATAGACTTAATTACGAATATTATTTTTAGCTAGGCACTGCATATAGCAATAGCTGGTATTCTTTTAGCTTATCAATTACAATTTGGCAAAAATCCGATATGAGGCCACTAATCAGAAAACCACAATCCGCAATCCGCATAAGAAAAGCTTCCATATTCCATTTTAGCTTAACATTTCCAATTGACACAATTCGCCGATTTTTAAAATTATTGAGAAGCTGCAACATTTATTTGCTGTGCTGCGAGTGACTTAATTACGAATATTATTTTTAGCTGATGTTTTTTCCAGCTACAACGCTCTTGGCTCATCAATAACAATTTGGCAATATTCCGAATTGAGCCGCCGGCGGCAGCAACACAAATTGTGCTAGCCACTAATCAGCAAACCCCAATCCGCAAAATCGTTGCCTAAATCTCAGTTTTGCAGCCACATTGCAGAAAGTCACCCCTCCCGCCTCGCGTCCCCATTC
Source organism: Drosophila melanosoma (assembly GCA_035042045.1). Taxonomy (NCBI): domain Eukaryota; kingdom Metazoa; phylum Arthropoda; class Insecta; order Diptera; family Drosophilidae; genus Drosophila; species Drosophila melanosoma. The sequence goes on from JAWNLY010000176.1 coordinate 3,155,378, forward strand.
ACAATTCAACCCCATATATATTTCCAATATCCTGCAATCACTTTAGAGTCCACTGAACTGGAACTGTTTGTCGAGCCGAGCTGAGCCTCAATTCACATACACACACATGTGTATCACACACACACACACACACACACACACACACATTAATGCCCTGGAGAGGTGCACATATCATAACTAAGCAACACCCTATTTTGCGACTCCTATTTGCATTTTCAATCATTTTTGCATTAGAACTGCAACAAATATTTATTTATTGTTAAAATAATTTGATTTTGGCTATTTTTACAGAGAATCATCAGTGCATTTATTTGTAAACTAATTAAATTAAATTGAATAACAATCAGCCTTGCAATTATTTATGCAACTTTAAAAAATCAAAATATCACATCGAGTTCAATCTGTAATCAATAAATCATATTATAGCAATGATTAAAAACCATTTTAATAAATCGCAATCATAATTTTTAATACTCAAATTGTGCAATTGTTGAAACGTGTCTGAAATTTATATGCAAATTGTTGCATTTCAGAGAATGCACTTAACACTGATGATTAAATTGCGTTTATGAGTACTTTTAATATGCATTAATTATGGAATTAATAATAATAAATAAATAAATTTCAAGAGGAAACGAATATTTAAGTTAAGCGCTGCTGAGTACTGCTATAATTAATGCAATGCAAATTAAAAATGCTACTGTTGAACGATGCTTGCAGCAGCACCTGCTCGTTGAATGTTGCACGTATTTTCTGAAAAGGTTCTCGTGCAACCACCATCGGCAACTGCTAACTAGCAGCCAACTTGGAATTGTGGGTCAATTTTCACAACAAATCTCTTTATTCTTATTTAATTAAAATTGACTTGAAGGCGACGGCGACGGCGACGGCGACTGCCTCTGCTTCTGCTTCGAAAAGTTTGTTCTGACAATAAACTTGCTGTCACCGAATTTCTCTCTCTGTCTTTCACTTTTAGTTTCAACTTTCTTTCAAAAGTTGTAAAAAGTTAAGAAAAGCGTGCGGGAAAACTGACAAATATTTAATTGTCATCCTTGATGAGCTCTATCCATTCTTGAAAAGTTCACTACATAAAACTAGTGCAAATTTCAAGTTATTTAATTGTTTTACTTAACCTGACTTGAATTGTTATATAAAATGGAGAAGAAAGAGCATTTAATGCTCGAATAAAATCAAAGAACAAACTTTGAATTTGCGAACATGTAAAGTTTTAACTTAGAATAATTAGACGATTTAGCGACTCGACTGTGGTCCAAATCCAAATCCAAATCCAGGCCAGAATATGCTGGCACACGTAAAATGCAATCCACTGGGGCCGGCTGGAGCAACAGCAAGAGGCTTAGTTGTAGCTTTTGCAAATATATGAGATGAGAGTGCTTTACCGAAATGGAGCACTGGAGTAGACCGACCGACACAGAGAAAGAGTGGGAGAGGGAGAGGGAGAGGCAGAGGGAGAGAAAGGGGCACAACTGTAGAGAGATGATGAGAGGAGCAACACGGACATAAAATTGGTTGCTGGCTGTGTTTGTTCAAGGATTTCATTTTGCTTGCGTTTGCACACATTTTACACAGAGTAAGTGTAACACACAAGCGAGAAAGTGAGAGCCTTATGTGCTTATGCATACAAACATGTAACATACACTCAAAAAAAAACTGGCCTAAACCGGTAAGTTGCCATACTTTTGGCGAAAACTATATATCTAAAATTTATGGTAGAATGTAGAATTTTTAGCAGGCTATTTATTTTCTATGTGTTAATTCTAATTAGAATTTTTGAAACGATTTTTTCTAAAATTATATTAATCTTATTAAATTAAATATTTCTAAAAAAAAAATATAAAACAAAACCATATTTATAGCATTGTCGATTTAGGACGAACTGTTGGAATTCTTTCCACTTTAAATGTTATTTCTAAAAACAAGAAAATTTTTTTTTTTAATTTTTGTTGCGATTTACAAAAATTTGAGTTGATTTTATTTCTGAGTGTATACGGCATGTCCTGAAGTTAAAACACGGAAAAGGAAGGTTTTACACAGCAATAATGGGGCCTGTTTTTGCACAGGTTTACGCCCACAGCTGTTAGCATTGGCAATAAAAACAGCAACGGCAAAAAGTGAGCAAGCAGACAACACAAAAAACATGACAGGAACACAGCAGTGATCAATTAGTGTTGGCCATCAAATCAACACAATTTTCCAACCAACTTGTCAACAACAACAGCGACACGAGCAGCGAACACTTCAAAAATTCATTTATAGAAAAATATGAAAAAAACGTTTAATAAAAAGTGTATTTTTTAATAATGCAGAAACTAAAAAAACTGGACCACATTGTTTTAAGCTAAAGTTATGTTATTGAAAATATAAATGCAGTACTATTTTATCATTGCTTACAAAAAACGGTGGAATTGTTAAAAATGTTTGACTAACGATAATTAACCTATAATTTATAATATTTATATATAAAAATATATATAATATTGTGGTATTCATCTAGAGGCAGTACTAAACCGTAAAGCACACTTTTTTAAAAATATTTTATTGTAATTACGTATTTAATATATATATATTTTTTAATGAAACTAGTAAATCTCTTGTTTGTCATTATTTTTTCCGGCTGACAATTGATGTTACTCAATTATAGAAAATACAATTCATACTGAATAGAAAATAAAGCAGCCTCAAACAAATCTTGGCAACTTAAATTGAATAAGGAAAATACGATTCATCTGCAAAAGTGGAACTCAACATGGGGCAACATGTGTATTCAAAAAAAAAAAAGACTTGACAAACTTTGACTTATGACAGACGCAATGTGTACAAGTTTCTTTGGCTAGGATATAATCGATGCCATTTCCTTGCGTCCACATTTCATCTTGAACATGACTTTTAAGACACACACACACACACACATTTACACACACATCCCACCCCTACACGTTGGGTGGCTGGCTGGGAAGTCAAAGTGAGTTGTGTAAACGAAAAATTGAGAGGCTTTGGTAAGAGCATTTCCGGTGCATTAAGGTAAACGTAGAGCAGAGAAGCGTTCGCAATTCCAGCTGAAAGTTCAGGAAATTGAATTCTCATGTTATTCGAGACACGACGCATTGGCGGACAGACAACATTCTGGCAGACAACAGACAACAGACGGCAATCAGTATGCCACTGATTGACAGACAGACAACTAGCAAAAGAGCAGCAGAGAGTCCTGTCAGCAGCAGTCTTTTCTTTTGGTGCTTGCCTCATGTTCACATAGTAATTACAGTCACTGCTGCCCCTTGCCCCCACCACTTACCTCCCCCACTAGTCGTAAAACAATCATTTGAAGCGCCCAGTTTGCGACAACCCCTCAAATTGAAATATATGTAATTAATTGCTGCCGAGCAGTACTGGGGAGGGTGATAGTCTGAAGTTCAAAAGCCCACCCACTCGCTCATCCCCACACACTTCATAAACAATCTACAGTTGGGGATTGCCTTATATAGAACATGATGACGCTTTGTTTCTGTATCTGTATCTTTGTTTGTGTATTTATGCTTTTCTTGTCACTCTGTCACTCCATATTGCAGATAGTGTGTGTGTGTGTGTCAGTGTGTGTGACTTATTGTGGGGCAAACCCTCCTTTACTTTCTTTTTTAGTCATATGCTCATTTATATATTTCTTTGCTTAATTTCAATTCAAGCCAGTGGACACAGAAAAAAAAATAAAAAAACATTTAAAAATAGATTAAAATAAATTTAAAATAAAATCAATACAAAAAGTTAGAGATATTTATAAGATTTCATTTTCCATTGTCATTTTCAAAGCAGACGTTCTTATTTTCAAAGCAGATGTTTTAAAAGCTAAGAAAAAGCTCCAAAAAAGCATTTCCAATCAATTAATTATTATTAATTTTAATCAGTTTCACATTTTTTTTTATAGTGATTTCGCCTTACTCAATAATTCCAACCAACTTATAAATATACTTAAAGTAGATAGGATAAAAACCAGATTTTGGCGTGTGCCAAATAACAATTAGTTGCCATGCAATGATAATTATCAATTAGAGCACGCAAAAATGGAAACGTTCTAAGATATGAAATCGTCGATGATATTATTTGATAATTTATTGGATATGATACGTGTATTACAAGCACTTTTGAATGGGTATCCAGTAACACACAGAGATAAACAACAACCGAAAACATAAATATCATTCACTAACGCTTGGCGAAGTATTTGGCTATTAGTCATCAACATCATTATCAATATCATCATCATCGTCATTCAGCTAGCAACAGTGACAATGGGGGTGGTCATGGAGAGGTAGCGGAGTAGGCATATTTATCTTTATAGGGCGGCGGCGATATTTAAAATAGAAATCAACATTGCTCACCTTAATAGCGTCTTAGCCTTAATGGTTTTTTTTTTTATATTTTGTTGGCCTTTAGAAATTTGTTAATTATTGCACGATAAGCGCAATTTATTTGCTAACCGAATTATTACTCAGCACCAGAAACAGCTGCAGCTGATTGCATAAGGCTCCCATTTATTTCTTTACTTTTCGATTGATTCTTAGAAATTTTTAACATTTTGAAATAAAACTTTTATTCAAATAATAGGAAAAATCGTCGAATTATTTGGCAATTCATGTTCTGATCGTTAATGAAAATGTACTCGAGATATATAATTACTATTCACGTATATTCAAATAGTTACGAATTTAAGGGTTACGGCTTTTACATATATATATATCTAGGGTTGCCAAACTATATATTAAATGGCATCTTTTTGATTGTGAAACGTTGTTTATACTTTCAACTTGGCAGGTAATTTCCGACAGGTGTACAAATATAATTAGCTCCCAATTCGGTTGGGCATTTATTTCCCAATTACCAAAATCATAAAAATTTTAGAAAAATAAACACTAAAACAACAGAGAACAAACTCTGGATGGAAAACAGCAGGAGGCAGCAACAGGCATGACCCAGTTTTTTTTACTTATGATTATGATAATTATTCATTATAATCAGTATAATGATGTTATATGGGGAAAAGCTAAGTGTTGTTGTCATGAGCCATATAAGCTGAAATATTTATTTATACGACCCCCAGCAAAAACCACCTTATAATGGTGCTCTCAAGCCAATGCCCATGCAAGGTCACCCAGTCGATGAGTTATCCCAAAATGCACAAAGTATATAACGTGCTGAAATAACCGTGATGCACGTGCCCTTAAAAGTGGCCTGCTACAGTTTATAAAGTCGTATTTGGTCCAATTTAAAAATACACCTCGACCAACAGCTTTGACAGTTGCGTACAATAAATTATGAAAAGAAAACTTTGCGTTTACTCAAGTGGAAGGCCTTAGTTTGCCTCGGCACAGCACTAAAAGGCCATATTTTCATTGATATATTTTTATGGATGAACGGTTGACTTTTAACATGTAAAATTAACTTGATTTTCGTATGTATATATGTATATATATATATTTATATATATTTATATATTTATATATATTTATATATTTATATATTTATATATATTTATATATTTATATATATTTATTTATAGTTACATGTTTATTAATACTGCTTTTTATTTAATTACATCCCTGACAGAAGTTTAGTTTTGTATTTTAAATCAATTTAAATAAGCTAATGTTACATAAATGTATAGTTAAAAGTGTAAAATTATTATTATTATTATTAAAATTTAATATGATTTGAGAATTGATGTAATAACTCGAGCTTCTGTATAATCAGTTTGTGTCTGTTGATAAATGTCTGATTTCTTGACAAAATTTACAATGTCAAATTTAGCCAAAAGTAGCCAAAATAAAAAAAAGAGTTCTTTGTTGATTAACCAACCACACCAAGGGCCGCCACAACATTGTGTCTAACAAAAAACTACAGGCAACAAAAAAAAAAAAATAGCAAGCATCTTTCCATCCAGCCACATATAGCCTAAATTTATTTTTATGTTTATCTCGATTGCGTCAGTGTTGAAAAACTCTGTCTGTCTGCTTGTCTGTGTGTATATGTATATGTGTGCATATATTATATATATATATATATATATATATATTATATATATATATATATATGCGTGTGCTTAGGTTACAGGTCCAATGCCACAAGTAGGAATGCTCACGAGTCGAGTGTGCTCGTCTAGCAAGACACATAAAGCAGATACACACTTCGCTATATTTTCAACATGTTATTGATTGATTTCGAGAAAGAACATTAAAGTTATGGAAATTTTTTAAGCGACAAACTGCATATCTGCAAATTAGTGCGTATTGGTAATATAATAGGTTTATATATTTACTTCACTAAACAAATACAATTGGTATAAATTGCTTTTAATAAATAAACAATTGCAATTGACACTAATAAATATACAAATAGTTCAATTGAATTACTTATTTTATTTTATCGATTTCTGTCAACATAAATGTTTGTTATGTCTAGATTTATGTTTACTATATCGTATATATTTGTATATACATATAGATATAGATTACTGCATCGTATATATTTGTATATATATATATATAGATATAGATTACTGCATAAAGGTAAACATAAAAAGGTATAGAAACAATTCTCTAATTTGTACATATAAAGTTTCAATAATTTATCACCGAACATTGAACACATCGTGTCTAAAAAATCTCTACAGCTAAAAGCAGATGACAGAGTTAGGGTAACACCAATTTTTTTTTTACGCTTTTCGTTCGCTTGGCTTTTTAATGTGTTATGACAGCCGGCGAAATTAATTTTGTGCCCGCTTTGAATTTCGGATGAGTGACTCGGAGAGCACTGTGACGTGCTCTGGGGCGTATGCGTAATATGCGTATGCGTATGCGTATGTATATGTGTATATTTATGTGTGTTTGTGCATAAGCATGTGTATGTTTGTTTATCGCTAAAAATAATCTCGCTCAATGTTGCCGAGCGTCGAGACATGAAATACAGTTTTCCATTTCCATTTCCAATTCCATTTGCCATTGCTCTTGCTCTTGCCAAACTGACGAACAACGTAAAGCCGTCGTGGCTGGAGGGTGGGAGAGGGGATGTTGAAGGGACCATCACCCCAAACCCAACCCACTAATCAGAGGACAGCAAGTGCCACCCTACCCACCCCTCTCTCTCACAATGCTCTGGCTGGCCTCCGAGACGACTTTGCATTGTGCCGCCGTCTGGCAACGGTTGTGTTTTTTTTTCTTCTTCTTTCTTTCCATTTTTTTTTGCATTCGACGCGTAGATTTAGTGCTAATTAAAATTTCTAATTATTTAGTATGAGAAGAAGAAGTAGTAGAAGGAGAAGGAGAAGGAGGAGAAGAAACAGAAGTAGAGCAACCAGCGACAACGACAACAGGAAGTCGTTTTTCTTCTTGGTGCAAAAAAAAAAAAGAAAAATAAACTTAAAAGTTCATTAATACATTTTACATACGTAATTAATTGTCAGCTTTGCGAAAGTGAAATGCATTTGATTTCTCCACTTCACCAGCAGTCAACAAAAAAATAACTAAATAAATTAATTAAGTCTACAACATTTGCAAATAAACATGAGACAAATAATGCCATTAAGTCATTCAAATTTTTACATATCTATAATGGGCCATTATTGCATTTGGATAATATCATTGAAATACAAAACCATTGCCCAAACATCACAATGCAATTCGGAATTTCAGTCGAAATGGTGTACGCACAATTTAAAAACGTGCAACAGAGATAATAGTGTGAAAATTGGCACAAACAGATGGCTAACCAACAATAGTGACCAGTAATTGCTAAATTCAAATTCAAGGCACACATTCAAATCGAAAACATGCAATCACAAACAACAAAAATAACAACAAAAATGTCAACGTCTCTGTTGCTATTTGAATAGCAAATGGAGATAGTGATGCGAATGTTAATTGGCAAAAAAAAACCAAATGCAATTTGAAGTTGGCTGTTTGCCGCTGTGCAATTTCAATTCAACTTATTTTCAAATGAACCAAATCATTTAGTTGTTGCGCCGTAAACCTTTAAACTCCTCCTATATAACTTTGCCTCCCCCCCTCTCCGATCATCCTGTTAAGCTAGGTGTTATGTTTGTAACTCAATTGGGAAATGAGCCAAATTAATTTCTCAGTTGTCTCTTTACAGTCTTGTTACTTCTCTCTCCTTTGTCTTAATCGCTGTTCTACTATTTATTCCTACTACATCATCAATTGAGAGTCCTTTATTTTTACCAATAAGAACTCAGTTTTAAATTTCTTGTAACATCAAGAATATATATAATTTATGGGGTCGGAGATGTTTCCTTCAGTTTATTACATACATTTGTTTTTTTTAGGAAATAAAAACATAATTTCCACTTTAGCGAAATAAAAAGATGCAAAGACAATATAATGTTAATATTTAAGCCATTTAATATAATTTAATATGGCCTTTTATTGGAAAAAAAATTCCATATATACTTTAAAATTTAACTTGCTTTGAGTAAAGAATGTGATTATACGAAATGTCGAATCTGACTATTAATCATATATTTGGGTCCTACACGAAAATCGAAAAATTATTTATTTCCAATCTATTCGAGAATATATTTTCAAATCAAAATAAATTCAGGCTAGTTTTGGGTTATACTTTAATTTAAGCTGATTACAGGGTATTTGCTCAATTCGCATTTATTTATGTATGCTCTGCGTGTTTGTATTTTTTTTCTGTCTGTGTTTATTTATTTGTTACTCATTTTCAGAGCTTTGTGTGTTGCTATTGTTGCTATGACTCGCGATGACCGACGGATATTATCAACGCAATAACAAGGGCAAAACAAAAAAACAAAAAAACAAAAAAAAAACGAAAACGAAAACGAGAAGGAAAACGCATTCACATGGGTTATTTTTATTGTTATTATTATTATTATTATTATTATCAGCACAAGCAGCGAGCGCGCTGAACAATGATGCCGCAGCACAGGCATCTTCACACATTTATATGCATTAGCAAGTTGACAAAACCTTCGGGAAACGCCACAAGATGACTGTGGGAAAGAGGGGACTATACAGGGCAACGAGGAGGAGGTGAAATAAAATATTTGACGAAAAAATGCGATTATGAGAAAAGTTTAAAAGGTATATTAAACTTTGAGTTATGACGTAATTCAAGTAACTATGAGTAAAAAGATATACCAATAATAAATAAATTAATTGCATTTGCTTTAATAAAATTTATAAATTAGATTTTATTCTTGCTTTATTCGGAATTGATAAGAGCTGGAATGATTTAAAGCATTTCTCTAACGCAGTGCCAGCCATTGTGAATCATGCTGTTGACTGTTCAACTACCCAAACTAAAGAATATATATATATATTTATATATGTATATAATATGAACAGCAGAAGTTAACTGAAACAGCCATTATATCAGAAAAATATTGACAAATCGTATCGAATAACTACGTATAAATAAAGCTCACTTAGCAACAATCCATCGAAATACTATTGTTTAACAAGATATTGAATTTATGTGGCATTAACATACAACAATACTTTATAGAGTAAACAAGTTTTTCTTTCTGTAATTAAGAAGTTCATATGTCGGATTTTTGTATGCCTTCTTGTATAACCCTACAATAAGCTAATGTTTGGTTTGATCGAAAACATAACCTGTATATTATCTGTAGCTGCTGTCTTTTCTTCACATTGTCATTATTATATTTTTGTACCTTGAAGTGCTGCATGTGGGTGAACGTGAACAGGTGTACACAAAAGCCACACACAAAACACAAAACACACACACACACAAATACACACACGACAGCTACAAGTTTGGAATTCAATTAGAAACTTGGCATAGTCATAAAATACACCATAAATATAAGGAATACAAACAGGTGGAAGTTCTTTATTCTCGTCAGAGAGAGAGGGAGAGAGAGCGAGAGCAGATCTCGACTAACTTACACCCTGTAATCAATTTATATATTACATATCGTAAACAGAAGCCCAAACAAGGTGCTTCATAGGCGGATATCTTGTTGAATTTTTTTCCCCAGAATATGAGGACAAAAGCATAACTACATTTGCAACTACAAACAAGCTGGTCAAGAAGTTGGAGTGGGATTTATGGAGCTGTTCTTTTGTTCTTATTTCTCGGGACAAGAACCGTATACACAATAAATATTTATACGTATACACGCAGAGAAAATCTCTACCAAAACTGAATTCTATTAAGAATTTTCATGATTGCAGAAAATATAAATTTAAATTTATGATTTCGATTTCTGTTTTGTGACTTTAAATTCTGGCATAGATTTTGCAATGGTTTATAACTCTTTTTATTGGAAATTGTTTTTTTTTCTCTTAGTGCGCTTTTACTACATATGTTAAATTAGTTTACGCTTTTTTTGTCACCACCAAAACTCCTCATCACACGGCTCACTGAAGCCATACGCAAAGTTTGTCCTAATATAATTAGTCGAAATGGTTTTGGCTTGGAGCACTTTAAGTAAACACACACACACAGACAGGAGCCACTACACCGTTAGGTATTAGCAGTAAGTAATTTGAACACCAATAATAAAATAAAAACCATTAGAATAATAATAGCAACCACAACAACAGCGATGAATAAATATTTATCCAATAATCAAATAAAATCCTTGAAATACTTTCAACACAAATTACAGCACTTAACTGCAAGAATTTAACACTAAAAATACACCAACTATATTCTGATATAATAATTGCTAAACAATTTTAATTTCAATTTGACAAGTTAATTAAATACAAATTGCATTGAATTGGATTACTGGCCATTTAATTCACCTGTCTACTAAGCTGACATCAAACAAAAACAAACATCAAATAACAATACATACTTCATCTTAAGAGTTTTTCCCCCGGAATCTCGAAAATACCTTAACTGTCAGGCAGCCACAAAAATTCATTGTTATTTGTGAGCTTTAACGTTGAAACATAAGAAAATAAAATGGGATTCTGTTTATAGGATTTAACTTTTGAACAGAAGTTTTAAAGTGTAATTTTAAAAGCTAAACAATGCAGCTATTTTGTATATATATTTCACATATATATGTATATACATATATGTGTACTAATTGGCATTTTAGCACAATGCCGTAGCCCAAATCGAATTTCATATTTTATATGCCTTATGCTTTCTGCTAAATTATGCATAATTTTTCACAAATAGAAATAAATTCCATAATTTATACAAAAACGATTTTGCAATTATTTTTATTTAAATACTAAATTAAAGAATTATTTGAATTAATATTTCAGGCAGAAAATTCAGGTTCAAGGCGATAAGGCTTGTTTTTCTTGCAACGCATCGAGTTGAGGTCAACTTGGAATGGAATCAAATCGTACAGATAACAGCAAAATAAAACAATGACACAGTGTGTCTCTGTGTGCATGTGTGTGTGTGTGTGTATGTATATGTGTGTATGCAGGGCAACTGGTGGAAAATGCGACACTTGCTTGTGAAAATTCAATTGTTGCCTGGTGACAAAGCTACCGGAAAGGGATGGGCAGGTAAGTGGGTGGTTGATGCGGAGTGGGGAGAATGAAAGAGACAGAAAGAGGGAGAAACAGAGAGGGAACTGTTTTATGTTAACATTGTCGGGCGTGAAAGTGACGCAGTTCAATTGTTCTTATTGCTGCTAACGGTGTTTTTTTTATCGTTGGCCGTCAAATCTAACAAGCCGTTTTTGTGTGTATTTGTTTGTGGGCGTGTGTGTGTGTGTATGTTTGTGTATATAGCAATGGCCAACAAAAAGCACAAATGAGCAAAAAAAAAAAATACTTATAAATAATATTTATTGTTTTTCTAATCGACAACTGCAAATTGTTAGTTTAAGTTGATAAAAAAAAGGAAATACGAATGTTTTTTATTTCTTTGAATCACATTTATAATCAAATTTTTTTTTTTTCTGGAAATAATGTACTTTGGTGTAATTATTCTTGAGTGTTCTTGGAAATAATTCAAAAACATTCAATTACAATTATTGAGAAAGACAATTTTGTAAAACACAAATGTGTTTTTGGAATTCCCGCATTTTTTTTTGTACATCATGTTTTTTGCATCGAGCTCTGAATAAATTAGTTTAAACTAAGAAATCACTTTAAATATGTGCATAATTGATTTGTTTTGAACTAACCACAAATCTAATTTCGTTTTGCTGTTAATTCAATTTCAGCTGAATTTGTGGTTTGACCACAGCTTTATTTTCTATGCGCGCACATGCACACACACACATATATTGTCGTAAATTTGTATCGTTGAATTTGCTGGCGTCGTTGTTGTTGTTCTTCTTCTTATTGTTCTTGTTGTTTTTCGCTTTTATCGTCAATTCGCGTGCTTTGCGGTTTCGTTTTTGTTGATTTTCGTCAATTTTTCGGGGCGCGTCGTCACCGTTTCTGCCGAATGAATGTGTTTGTTTGAGTGAGGTGGGAGAGGGGGGGCGAAGGGTTAATTCATTTCGTGGGCTTATTTGTGTTTCTTTGAACAGAGGTCACGCACACACACACACAACCTGTGGCATTAAGGTTATTTAGTACAACACTTGAAACTCCCCTCTCTAGCCAGACACTTCACCTTCCTTCTCCTTAAACAGCAACCAAAAGCACGTGTAAAGCAGTCAAAGAGAGGATGGTGATAAATGGTAAAGAAGAACACTTCAAATACAAATACTCGAATAACTGTAAAAATAGCATATTATATGAGGAAAATGCCAAGTTTTAAGTGGCATATTCAAGAAGCGTAGAAATTTATCTGAGTTTTGGAAAGACTTGTGAAGTGTAAAAAACTAGTTTTCTTGTTTTAGAGTTAACTTGACCAATCTTAGAATTTTTCAGTTGAGATCTTGAACTAGATAAGTTTAATTATGTATTTCATTTATTTATTTCTTTCTGGTGGTATGACATTTAAAATTGCCTCAAAGCTTTCGAAAATAAACTGATAAACGGAAGTTTACCAAAAGAAACTAGAAATATATGATACTTAATATTTTATTACATTCAAATTAATAAAATATATATAAAAAACATATTTTGTTAAGTATTGTCTCGCTCTCGTCTTACAAGTCTACGAACTGTGTGGCAATACAGATAGACAGACAGACGCCAAAAAAGCTTGGCTGATTCATTTAACAATAAACGACAAGACACTGACAAGAACTGAGAGCAAAGAAAAAAGACCAATTGGAAGGTTAGGGTAACCATCGGGCGTCCTCATGGCAGTTACTTCCTTTGTCACTTACCCAACCCTCACCACACTTCACCACCCATCACTGATAGTTTATTCCTATTGCATTTGTAATTTAATGTAATTCTTTAGCTTTTATTTCCCTCCTTCCTTGTGACGTCAGCTTTAATTATGCAATTATGCATTATTGTTTGTCTTGACTTGGCCCTGACATATTAATATCCCCAAGTTAATTTCATTATTTGTCCGAAGAAAGCAACACTATTTTAAAAGGGGTAAAAGGGTAGTAGAAACGTTATGTGGGCAACAAATGTCCTGAGGCAGCTCCGTTAAAATCTACGAAAATGAGTAACAAAGTAAACAACGAAAGCGACCGACTGACTGACGAATGATGACAAATAACGAATGAACAAAAAATATCAGCATTTCCAAACAGCTCACACCGCGACCAGATACCCTTTGCAGTAATACAGATATTATTTTGATATATAAAATAATAAAATAAAATCGGACATTAAAATAAAAGATAATGAAATATAATATATACATATTTATATATGTTTTCTTTTGTTCAATGCGTTACACACTAAATTCTAAAACTGCAACATCCTTTTTGAGGAGTTCCATAGGGTATGCACACTTGTATACATATATCCCAGGTCAGACAGACTTTAATACATGTATGGCAAAAAATTGTAAATACTTACGGATAGAAAAAGAAGAGAAATGTGGTCAATAGTAGCACAATCCACGCGAAAGTCGCCGGAATGTAACGGGTTTTCACATCACATTTGGGCATTGTGTTGTTGTTGTTTTTTTTGTTGTTGTGTTTACTGCAGATGATACGGTGACGTTAGTTGGCGTCTCCGCTTTGTTGTTGTTGTTTATGATGATGACTGCAATAGTCGATATCTCGATAATGATAACGGTGACGATGACGATAACGATGAGCTAGTGATGCCGGATCGTGTGCAACTGCAAGTGCGACAGAGATAGAAAACAACATAAGAGACGGCGAGGAGACGCAGGAAATTTGATCGAGGGAACGTTTGTTGTTGTTGCTTTTGTTTTTTCCACAAGTTGATTTTCCAGCTCCAGCTTCTTCTCACTGTGTTGTTGCTACTGCTGCTTGCTGCGAATTATGTAGGTGATGTTATAAAAACATATCGTCACACACACAGCTACCCACGCACACGGACACGCACACCCAGGCAGAGATTGAGGCACACACACATGCACAGACAACAATGCGATTTTCGCTTTATCCAAATGGAAACTATTTGAATTGTTTTTTGCTCTTGCTGTTTGCTAACAGTTTGTTTTTGTTGTTGTTACTGCTGCTGTCGTTGCTGCTGGCTGTTGTTGTAGCGGCTGTTGCAGTCTTCCCTTTTGTCGTACTTCTGTTTTTTTTTTTTAATTTTATTTTTTGCTGTTTTGTTATTTCTGCCTGTTGTAAGTCTCCTTTCTTCTGTTATTCTTGCTTCCCACCTTGCGCTCTTTTTCTTTACATTCGTCGTTTGCTTCTTTTTTTCCCAGAGTCGCTGCTGCTGCTTCTTCTTATTCTGACTTTTTAATGCTTTTTTTTTTCTTTTTTTACACACACGCACTCACGTTGTTGTTGTTGCCTGCAATTTTTTTTTTGCTTTATTCCTCCTCGAACCCGTCGTTCCGCTTCTCGTCTATCTCTCGTTCACTCTTACCCCACCACTCCACTCCTCTCCTTTCCTTCCTTAACGAGCAACGTTGGTGATGGCGTTGCCTGCAATTTCGTCCGCTGTCAACTTTCAATCGAAAGCCAAAGCAGAAGGCAGAGCCGCATGCACAGACATCACTTAAATCGACGAGTTCACTTTACATTTGCATTTCATGGCATTCACGCACTTTTTGGTATATATGAGTATGGATGTATTTACGTAAAAATAAATAAAAAAAATAAGCACAACACCGCGCTGCGCATAATTTCCTCGCCCGTCGATTGTCGAAAAACTTTTGTTTCTGTAAACGCAATGTTAAGGCATGAGCTGCTCAATACAATTTAGCAGAGTTCATTTGGACTGTAATGCCTATCGATAATTTTAAAATTTGACAGCACTGTGACTAGTACGCGGTAATCGATATTACTTGGATTATTGAAAGTTCTGCGCGATATTGACAAAAAGGTGTTTCCAAATAAAAAGGACTTATTTAAAAAGATAACCTTAATACAAATTGTGAAAGATGGTAACATCCAAATAATAATTAATACAAAAATTTGAAATGTACAAATATCGATTAAAACATTAATTGAGACGTTAGAGTCGTGTGCTGACACGAAAATAAGGGTAGGAGTGAGAGTATCGATACTGCATATAAACATAATATATCTTATATATAACTGTACATATATACATTTTCTAATATTTTATTTATTGCGCATATAGTAATACTAATATTTGTTTTTTTTTTGATCGAATTCGAAATCTTTTTGCTTAAGTTTAATAATCTGCAATATGAAAATAATAATAAAAAAATCGTCCTAATCGATGCTGCAGATGTACAGAAGCTGGTAGCTTTTGCTCTGCAAAAGATGATGTTTGATTCTCATTTGTACAGATGTACAGATGCTACTGATTTGCATTATTTTAATTGGGATTCAAATTTATGTTTTCTTTTTATCATTACGTAAAATTAAATTTTTTTTTTCGTTAGAAGCATATCAGCATAGAAGCATGCCCTATCAACTTTTACTACCTTCTATCAATATCAGACGCTATGCTAACCGGATGAAAACTTTCTGAACGTAATTTAACTTTAAAATGACTAAAAGGGATGTATATTCAAATGTACGCAGTGAAGGAAAGGTAATTTCCATTCAAATATATCGAAACATCGATTAACCGATATCAACTATTCAACACTTCTCAACACTGCCCAACAAATGTATTTTCGCTTCTCGCTTGGATTAGAATTTGCGATAAAATAAAAGTGTTTACCCAAAAATAAATACTCGACACAGAGGCTTAACGCACAACATAACTCATCGCAACACGACACAAGACATCAAGAGGAGCAGTAGCTCAAACAAATAGTTACAGCGCCGCACCTTCAAACCGTCGACCGCATTGCCAGTTTTAGCCGCCTTGCAGACGCCATCGGCACATTGTGATATATATATATAATTATATATTTATATATATATATATAATTATATATTTATATATATATATATATATAATTATATATTTATTTATAAGGAAAATGTCACGTAGTGTGCGCGCCGAGACAAGGAGCCGGGCCAAGGATGACATCAAGCGTGTTATGCAGGCCGTGGACAAGGTGCGACACTGGGAGAAGAAGTGGGTGACCATCAGCGACACGACAATGAAGATCTACAAATGGGTGCCGATCTCCTCGAACAGCGAGAAGAAGTCAAAGCAGCTACAGCTAAGCAACAAGATAAGCGACAAGGAGAACTCCCAAAAGGGCACGCCCACTCCGCCCCAGATAACGCCCAGCTATGCCGGCCTCACTGCCGACGACTCCAATACATGTGAGTCTTGATCTCAGAGTGTTACTCTCAGTCATAGTCAACAAACTTTGTGTCTCTTCTTTCTCTTTTGGCTGGCAGGTTTCTCCGTCGTTAGCGACAGTCAAGGTGCTGACTTTGTGTCAAGTATGCCCTTCTCAGAGGACTCCAATTCGCAGGGCAGCGATGGGCCGGTGAAGCGCTTAAAGACGAGCGATTAGCCAGATTTACACCACGTCTATCATCATCATCATCATCTAAGCGACTGTGAGTGTGTGTGTGTGTGTGTACGTATCGTTTTGCATATATAAATAATAAATAAATTGATATATATTTATTTTTAGAGATCTAAGCTAATTTTTTTTATAAGTACGACGATAATCATCTGCCTCACCAAGACTTCAGCAATTCTCCTAGAGGTCTAAGCATAAGTAATTATAAACAAGTCTAAATATATGTAATTAGAATACATACATAAACACGCACACACACACATACTCACAAACACACACACACACTCACAAACACACACACGCACTCCAACACCAATAGATTTTTTATCCAATACTGTCCAATTTTGGTTTGATTCAGCCTAATCTTTTTGTAAAACTAAAACATTTGTCGTCCCCATTAATAAAGGTGTTGTCCCCAATTTACACATAAATATGTCTAGGTCCTAGCATTTAGCACAAATATTATATATCAATTTATTTATTTGCACAAACAATAAAAACAATAAAAATAAATCTGAAAAGGTTTATGTTTATGCTGAAAAAAAGATTCGCTGGTTTCTTTTGTTTTGTTTTTTTTTTTTACATTTTGCTTTTATTATTTTTTATTTTATGTTTTTTCTTTAGTTTTTCATTTTGTATAATAAAAAAAAATTATTTTCTTTCAACAAATAGTTTTTCATTCACTTGACATTAAATATACATACATTAACTCTCTCCACATTTTTTTTCACATTATCATCGTAGTATATATATATATATATATATGTATAGACATTTATTTATATAGATGTAAGGTTGCCAGCCAGGTTGTGTTCTAGGCTGGATGCCGTCAACTTGGTTGGAATACGTCGAACATGTCGAACGACCGTATTTAGTTCATCTTTCACTAAAATTTATGCTAAAAAACACGCTTAACTGAAAGGAAGCACAGATTTGCAAGAGTCACAAAACTTTCGATGACCAAAAAAAAAAAAACAAATGACAGAATCAATAAAAGGATTAAAACATTAGTTTAAAATATATAAAAAAATGTTACATGTTAATTACACACACAAACAAAGCTTCGCTTTTGTTTTACAAACAAACCAAATACATACGTATATATATATATATATACATAGGGATATATATATATATATATATATATATATATATATATATATATATATATATTTATATGTAATAGTACACATACATATACATACATGTGTGCATATAATAATAAGTAAATTTAAATATCAAAATTTGAAAAAAAGGCTGACAAACTTGAGAACATGGCTCATGCACTATGGAATGTCTTTGAAAGTTAACGCATATTGTAAAACTTAACCACAGAGAAATGCAAAATGTAGCACAGACAAAAATTACTTTAAAATTGAATGTGTGTAATAAAAAAATAATAAATAATTATATTAAACGCTTTAATCTACATACGTCTCATTTGTTTAAACTTGTAAGCACAAAAGTGTTTTATCTTTTTCTTCCTACGACTTTCCACATTTTTCACATTTATTTTAATTTGTTCAGGTTCTTTTTCGTTTTTTTTTTTTTTGTTATTAAGCTTGTGTTTAGTTTAAATTTCTGTTTTTTTTTCCGTAGTTTTTTTGTTGTTGTATTTCTTAGAAAAAATATAGAAATTCCGCTTAGATTGTTTTTAAATTTGTTGCTGTTTTCTAATGCTGTTGTTGTTGTGGTTTAGTTTTAGTTTCGATATTCATTTTGGGTTGTTTTTTTAATTATTTTATTGCGCTAAAAAAAAAACGCTTAGCTTATAAATGAAGTCTGTCTTTTTGAAAGTTTAAACAAATACAAATACATACATAGTATAATGATATCGTCGCGTTGGTTTTTTTTTTTTTTTTGCCTTTTTGTATACATAGACATTTAGATACATAAGTATATAGTTAATATTGTCATTTAGCGTTCAGAAAAATATACTCTATGCTTTTTTACAATTCATATTCATTTTTTGTTTTTCTTTTTGTTTTTTTCTTTCTTTTTTTTTTCTTCTGTTTTTGCAGTCAGGCGCAAAAATGGCTTTAAAAAAAAAAAAAACATTTTGGCTTTACAAAGTTTTTTTTTCTTTTTTTTGTTTTTGTTTTTGTTGCTGTGTTAGGGTGTCTGTGTGTTTGTGTGTGTTTGTGTGTGTGTGTGTGTATGTGTGTGTCGAATGTGCGCCTCAAAATTAGACTCGAAAATGTTTTTTGTGGCGCTGTCATTTAGAGATTCGCTGGCTTTTCAAAAGGCGCTCGTCTTCGGGGCGCTTCAGCTTAGAACCGAGTTGGCGCCGCCTAACTTAGTTTACATAAATATGCAAATGTATGTGTATTTAGTATATAGTATGGTATATAGTGTATATATATATATATATAAATTTATATATAGATTTATATAATAATAATTGCAACAGTTGTTTTTTTTTTTTTTGTTTTTGTTCTGGTTTTTTTTTGTTTTGTTTTCTTCGTTAGCTTATCGGGGCACTTCCATTAGTCCCCATCAATCGTCTCCAAGGATATGTGTATGCGGGAGGGTAGGGTAAAACTGTGAGGGGGGTGTGGTTTCAGCGAGGGTATGTATATATATATATATATATATATATATGTATAAACTTTAGACTTTAGTGGTTTGTCTTGTGTTGCCCTCGCTGCTTGTTGCATGCCAAGAATTGTGATGCTTGCTGTGTTGTTGTTGTTGTTGTTGTTGCTGTTGTTGTTGTTGTGGCTCTTGT
This sequence comes from Drosophila melanosoma, assembly GCA_035042045.1. Lineage (NCBI taxonomy): Eukaryota > Metazoa > Arthropoda > Insecta > Diptera > Drosophilidae > Drosophila > Drosophila melanosoma. The sequence continues at coordinate 3,175,065 of JAWNLY010000176.1, forward strand.
TGTGGTTGTTGTTGTTGTTCTTGTTGCTTGTGTTGTTGCTGCTGTTGGATGAGTCGATGCTATGTGTGCAGCGGATAACTATTTGGGCGTGTCTTCGATCGCTGCTGACGTCGACAGTTGAGCGATCGGGATACCGCTGCTTGATAAGCTTGATATCAGCACTCTGACTTATCCTCCTCGACCAGATACTGTGTATCCTTGCCGGTATCGGCCGATGGGTCCAGCTCCCTGCTGCGCAGCTGCAACTGCGGCGATGACTTGTGCGTAATGCTGCTGGGCGCTATTATGGCCGAGGCGGGCTCCGTAAAGGACCCAGAATGACTTTGACCCTTTGACTTGGACGGTTCCTGTGGCACATCATAGATGCCTGACCAGACGCAAAAACCAACAGAGAGAAAGAGATGGAGAGAGAGAGAGATAGAATAAAGAGTTTAGATATATTTTTGTCTATACAAAAAATTAAATAAAATAATTATTATTTTATTTAAACATTTAAGATAGTTTTTTTTGTGTACAAATCCAAACTGATTAAATTCAATTTAAGCCATTAATTTAAAAGGGATGTAAACAGTTTATACGGTTATGGCCATTATTTGAATAATAAAAAAAAACCATTACTATAAAAATAAGATTTTGTAATTTGTCACTTGAATCTGACAAGATATACAATATTATTCCATTCCACACAGAAGCCAACTGATGATCTTCTTGACTAGGTTAAAGTATCTATCTATATTCTGGTATCGAAGGTCGATAAGATCGATAAACGTAAATCAATAAATTCACATATCTGCCACATTTGATATATATATATATATATTTTTATGTCGAAGGTTAAAATTGAGGCTAGAAAATCGATAAGATCGATAAACGTAAATCGATAAATTCACATATCTGCCACATTTAATATATATAATATATATATTCTATATTCTGATATCGAAAGTAAAAATTGAGGCTAGCAAATCGATAATCCTAATAGATAGATTACTAGGAACCTCCTGCAAAGATCGGTATTTGTTTTCTACAGCCACCCTGTTCGGTGGCACCTGGTGCCAGATGTGATGACTTATTGGCATCAGAGTATTTCGGCAGTCGGTTTCGTCCGACAATTTTTGTCCACTTGGTGCTTACCTGAGCCATTGCTCATGCCCGGATCGGTGTTGGTGCCCGATTGCACAGCATCGTACATGGGATTGGCAAAGTCGCGAGCCTTGTTCGCATTCACCGTTTGCAGGTTGTAGCCCTCGATGGGCGCCATGTCGTTGGCGCCGGGTGCCGAGGCGCCCGGGAAGCCGCTCTCGCTGAACTCCACATTCGAGCCGTGCCGGAAGGTGACGCTCTGGGATGACGTCATTGCTGGCATTCCACGCGCCAGTTTGCCACTGCAAAGCACACAGATAATCAGTTGAGAATCGTAAGTATTTCAAAATGGGTTTTTACATTGATCTCAAATCTTTTTGGGTGTACTTACAATGGACGCTTGCGGATGACATACCAGGCGCCGGCGGCGGCCATCATGACCAGGAGTATGACCATGATGGGCACGACGACAGCGGTGACATTGGCGCCGCCATGCCCGAAGGCGCCCGTTGTGCTGCGCTCGCAGTGGTCACCCTTGAAGTCGGCCGGGCATTCGCAGATCAGCTCGCCGCGATCATCCTCCTTGCAGAGGCCGGTGTTCTGGCAGGGACAGATGCGTGGGGCGGGACGTGGTCGTTCCGCTGCAGCATCGCAGATGACCTCGGCGGTGCTCCGATGCGAGGGCAACGGGCCGGATGTATCTGGACAGGCGCAACGATGTCCGCCGGGCACCAGGAGACACAGATGCGAGCAGCTCGACTCGTAGCACGGATTCCGCAGCGAGGTATTGTAGCGCTTCTCGTGGTAGACCTTCAGGCCGGACGGATTGACGAGGTTGCGATGCACCACCACCTGAACGCCGCGTCCGAACTTATCCTGGCGCAGCAGTTCGCCCGTGTCGCGTGTCACCCAGAACATATTGGATTCGAACAGATCCAGGGAGACGGGATGACGCAGTTGGTCACCCTTAACGATCGCCTTGCGTCGTGAGCCATCGGCACGCATAGATTCGATGGCATTGAGCTTGGTATCCACCCAGTAGATTATGTGATCCTGTGCGTAGTCAATGGTAAGACCAGCGGGATGACGTATTTGCTCTGTAATAAGCGGACGCCGCTTGGAGCCATCCATCCAGGAGACTTCGATTTTGGGCGCAGATCCAGCGTCGGCCCAATAGATGCGTCCCAGCTGAGGATTCACTGCTATAGACGTCGGCACCTCCAGCCCCGCATTCACAATCGATCTGCGATAGCGTCCATCCGTTTTGGCCACCATGACGCGACCACGCGGCTTCGAACCAGTGCGATCCACCTCCGTCCAGTAGAGATTCGAGGCGAGCCAATCAACGGCAACGGCCGTCGGCTTTGAGCCACCCTTCATATTGAGGTCCTGAGCGAAACCGATCTTTGCCTGGCCATCTGCCGCGTTCACCATGTAGGAGCGCTTGATTGTCTTCTCGTAGCTATCCGCCCAGAACACAATCTGCTGTTGTGCATCATAGTCGAGGGCCTCGATGCGTCTCTCCGCCGCAATCACATCGAACTCCTCCCGCTTCTGCAGATCAAGACCGCGTATCTCTGGCCCATTGGCGAACACCAAAATGACATCCTCCTTTTCGGCCTTGCAGACGCCACTGCTGCCATCGGATAGATGGAAGCCGTCGCGGCAGCTGCACGAATATGTGCCATTCATGTTGTGGCACTGATGCGAGCACGTGTGTTGCCTTGTTGCACACTCATCGACATCGGCGCAGCGCTTCTTGTTGTCCGGCGCAATGATGTAGCCCGGATAGCAGGTGCATATGTAGCCGCCATCGGTTAGATTGTGACAATGATGCTGACAGCCGCCGCGATTCTGTTCCGAGCAGCTGCTCGTATGGTGGCAGCCCAGCTCATCGCTGGCATCGCCACAATCATCGGAGAAATCACAGACCTGGGCACGTTCGATGCAGTGCTTGTTGGCGCACTGATATTGGGTATAGAGATCGCAGGGCTTCTGTTTGCTGGCACAGAGGGTCATGTTGTTCTCGTCGCTGCCATCGCCGCAATTGTCGATGCCGTCGCAGATCTGATACCGGGCAACGCAACGATGATTGGCGCATTGGAAGCGGCGCAGGGTGTCACAATTGAAATCGCTGCAAACTTTGGGATCCTCGTCGCTGCCATCGCCGCAGTCATCGGTGCCGTCGCATAGATCCGTCAACGAGACGCACAGATTGTTGGTGCACTGGAATCTAGATTCGGGACAGAAGCGACCGCCGGGGAATCGCGGTGGACAGCCAACCTCATCGGACATATCGCGACAATCGCGATCGCCATCACAGCGGAAATAGCTGGCGATGCAGTGGCCCGAGGCGCATTGGAATGTACCATTCTTGCACTGATATCCCTCGCAGTTCATCTCATCCGAGTTGTCGCCGCAGTCATCCTCGTGATCGCATTGCCAGCGGGATGAGATGCATTTGCCGTTGCCGCATCTAAACTCCGATTCGGAGCATTCCCTATACCGACCCTTGCAGATTGCATCATTCTCATCGCTGGCATCGCCACAATCATCCGCAAAGTCGCACATCCATTGCCTGTACGAATGGGGGAGGGAAGGCAAAAAAAGAGGGAACATATTAAGCACAATCTTCAACTTGATATTTTTGGTTTGAATGATAATTGAATCAGTCATATTTACTTTGGTATGCATCGATTGTTGCCGCACTTGAAGTCCGTGTCTGCGGAGCACTTGGGGCAATTCTCCGGCAGCTCGTCGCTGTTGTCCCGGCAATCGTCCTTGCCATCGCAGAACAGCCACTTGGGTATGCAGCGATAGTTCGATTGGCCCGGGCAGCGCTGCCATCCGGTGGTGCAGTTCCTCTGCCGGCACATGTAAGCCGGCTCATCCGAATCGTCGCCACAATCATTGTCAAAGTCGCACATCCACAGCTGTGGAATGCAGCGTCCATTCTTGCAGGAGAACTCCGTGTCCGGATCGCAGCTACGTTTGTCTACAACGGAAAACAATTTTATTATGATCAGCACGAAATATAAAATATAAAATTACAAAATTAAAACAACCTGAAATGATTTTTGCATTTTTCCAAATAATTTGTAAAACTGCAAATTTTATTTTTATCGGAAAACCAATTCTGTTTTTCCAAATTATATTTTTATAAAGATTTAGGTAAAATTTTTAAGGGGGTTTTGGAGGAGTGGAATCAGTACTTACGACAGACAAGAGGATCCTCATCGCTGCCATCCTTACAATCGGCATCGCCATCGCATCGCCAGCTGTCGAGGATGCAGCGTCCACTCGTCTTGCACTTGAAGTCGGAGAGGGGACAGGAGAGTTCGCAGTTCTGCTCATCGCTGCCATCGCCGCAATCGTCGACGCCATCACAGATCGTGGCGGATGGGGTGCAGTTGGTGTTCTTGCACTGGAAGGTGCCGGCGCGACAGTGGCGCGGTGTACAGGTGCTCGGCTCATCGGAGCCATCCTTGCAATCCTTCTCGCCGTCACATTTCCAGAACCAGGGTATGCACTTCTCATCGCTGCCGCCGCACAAGTGCTGCCCGGCGGTGCAGTTGGCTATGCACGTCTTGGAGTCGCGCGCCAAATAGAACTGGTTGGGACAGGCACACTTGAAGATCGGTGCACCCTCCTCAATGTAGCCCTCAATGTTCAAATAGGTCGACTCTGGCGGCGGTGCAATCAGACAGAGATGCGAACAACCGCCGTTATTCGTGCCGCACGGATTCGGATAGGGCAATTGCCGTAGCGGATGATTGATGTGCACATCATATGGACGATGTGTTGTATTTCGGAGCACCGTATAATTGGCGCCATGGAACTTATTGGCGCGCACAATGGCCTTGAGATTCCAATCGCTCCAGTAGATGAAGTCATCGAACAGGCTCAGGGCAAACACATGCGGCACACTATTGCCAGACAGGACAATGTGACGATGACGTCCCTCCAGATCCGTGTAGGCAATGTAATCCAAATGAGCATCGGCCCAATAAATGCGATCCGTGAAATAGTCAATGGTTAGAGCATTTGGCCAGGCGATCCCGTCATTCCAGTTAAGAATGCGCGTAAAGTTCGAACCATCCATGCCCATTTTGGCGATGTAGGCCTGCAGATGCCAGGATGTGAAGTACAAGTAACCAATGCCCGGATGCACAACAATGGCACGGGGATCAACGACACCACTGCGCAGTGTTTTGCGCTTGGTGCCATCCAGTTCGGAAACATCCAGATTCTTTGAGTGCCTGTCCAGCCAGTAGAGTTTGCGACCGACCCAATCAATCGCGATGCCCTCCAAGCCATGCGAATCATGCCGGATGACAGCCTCACGTTCCGGTGGCAGATCAACGCTGGCATCCGAGTATTTGGCACGGAATATCGTCTTGGCAGTCACATCACAGAAGTACATATACTGCTCCTGCATATCAAAGTCGAGGGCAACCACATTCATCAGATCCTGATGCATCAGGTTATATTGATGGCCATCGACGGACATGTTGCGCACATAGTACTTGTTGGTGAAGAACAGCCAGGGCGGAATGTTGTCCTTGCGCTTGCAGGTGTGCTCATCGTTCTGTCGCTCATAGTAGGTCTCGTCGCACTTGCAGTAGAAGCTGCCCGGCGTGTTCGAGCAGTGCTGCGAACAGGCACCTGGCTGCTCCAAGCATTCATCCACATCCGCGCATGCTTTGCCATCGGCCAAGAGCCTGGGAGCGAGAATGAGAAAGAGATTTATATAAGGATTCCAATTGGAAACTGGATATTAAGTAAGTGGCCCCACTTCGACTACTCTCGCTCTTCCCTAATCCTATCAGTCAGTCAATCAACACAAGTCAATCACTCAGTCAATGCACCCACTATAAATGGGAATAGGTGGCATCGCTACTTACTTGTAGCCCTCGTTGCAGTCACAATAGTAGCCGGTTAGGGTGTCCACGCACTTGTGGCCACACTGATTGATCTCGACCTTGGCGCACTCATCCACATTGCAGTGGGCGGGCTCATCGGATTCATCTGTGCAGTCGGCCACCTTGTTGCAGACGAGACTATAATCGATGCACTGCCCATTGGTGCACGCAAATTGCCCTTGGGCACAGGTGACATTCTCCTTCTTGCAGTTGACCTCGTCGGAATGATCGCCGCAATCGTCTTCGCCATCGCATCGATACTGATTGCGGATACACTTGAAGTTCTGGCAAGTGAACTCCATTGTGGAGCACGTCTTGTACTTGGAATTGCAGAACTTGCCCTCATCGGTGCCATCGCCGCAATCATTGTCATGGTCACAAATCCAGCCCTAATACAATCATGATTAGATTTAATGCTTTCAATGCGGATTGGTGAACTAACCTTGTTGATGCAGCGACCGTTGCCGCAGGTGAACATATCCTCACCGCATGGCTGTTGGGTGGCGCAATTGTGGAGCGTTGTATTCTCATCGGCGCCATCAACACAATCCGGATCCCCATCGCATATCCACTTTTTGGGTATGCACTGGGCCCGCTGCCACGACTTGTTCTCCACGCACGTAAACTCAGTCTCCTCGTCACATTTCCGATCGTCTGTGCAAAGCAATGATATCGATTAAAATCGATTTTGGTTATGACTTACTGTTATACTCACTGCACTGGTGTCGGTTGTCCTCGTCGCTGTTGTCCAGGCAATCGTTGTCGCCATCACAGATGTAGATGCGCGGAATGCAGTTGCCATTGTCGCAGGTGAACAGATCGCCAAAGCAGGTGCGTCCCTCGGATTTGCAATAATCTGGCGGCTCGTCGGCGCCATCGCCGCAATCATCGTCGCCATCGCAATACCAGGTGGCCGGAATGCAGCGATGATTCGGGCAGCGGAAGCTGTTCGTTGGGCACGTGCGCTGACCACAGTGCAGGGGATCCTCGTCAGAGTTATCGCCGCAATCGTTATCGCCATCGCACAGCCAATAGGGTTCGACGCAGATGTTTGTCTTCTCGCACTTGAGATGGTTGGGTGGACATGTCGTGTTCATGGGGCAGCGCTCGTGCGTCTCATCCGATGTGGCATTGTCCTTGCAATCGTTGACACCGTTGCAGACCTGCGCTTGCGGAATACAGCGTCCATTTGCGCAGGTGAACTCCCCATCGACGCATGGTGGATAGCTGCAGTTGAGCTCATCGGAGCCATCCTTGCAGTCGTTCTCGTGATCGCATTTCCACGACTTGAAGATGCAGCGACCGTTATTGCAGCGGAACTCATTTGGCGAACACGAATGATAGGCACAATAGTTGAGATCCTCATCGGAATTATCGCCGCAATCGTCGTCACCATCGCAGGACCACATCCTGGAAATGCACTTGCCATTCTGGCAATAGAACTTGCTCGACTCGCACGTATTATTTCGGGGCGCACACATCCGACCCTCATTGACCACCTTGGAGTTCTCATCGCATTTGCATTCGGCTTTGCCGTTCGGCGCCGGATGGCAGCTTTGGGCACATCCGCCATTGTTGATGCGACACGGATTCACATTGCACTTCTGGCGATCGGCGCTGAAGATGCGTATATCACGTGGCGAGTCCTCCAATCTCTTCACCATCTCTACCATATTGGCGCCCGTATGCTTCTCGGCCCGATAGACGCCACGCAGCTGGACATCCGTCCAGTAGATGTAGTTGCGGAACACGGTTATCGCAAACGGATAGATAGTTGCCGCAACAAGCAGTTCCCGATTGCGACCATCCAAGTCGGCGCGTTCGATCTTCTCGCGCACCGCATCCGTCCAGTAAAGCTTCCGTTCGTCATAGTCAATGGCCAGACCACTCGGCTGTGACAGCTCTTTATCGACAATGGCCCGCTTCAGCGAGCCGGCCATCGTTGTGCGGAATATCTTGCCCGAGGTACCGAAGCGACCCCAGTCCGTAAAGAACAGTGTGCCATTGCATGGATCGAGGACAATGGCGCGTGGTCGTTCGACCCGTGCAATCATCACCAGCTCTGTGCCAAGTAGATTCATCGCATAGATCGAGTTATTCGAGCTATCCGTCCAATAGATCTTGTTCTGTGTCCAGTCGTACGCAATGCCCTCCGGATTGATGCCCTTGTTGAGCACCACAGTGATATCGGTGTGGCTTGGCTTGTTCGCCTGCGTGTAGGCAATTTTCGCCCATGGCCGGATCTGGGTGTACAACATGCGATTGTCGGCGAAATCAAAGTCCACACCGACCACGTTGGTCAGATTTGATAGGGGCGTGAATGGCACCTCCGTTGAATGAGGATCCAAATTGACAGCTCGAATCTCCGTTCGGGTTGCGAACACCAAATACTCATTGACCGTCTCACATGTGTGATTATCGGCACCCAGTTTTCCCGTGGCGCAATCGCAGCGATAGTTCTTCGACGTTGAGGGTTCGGGTGGGAAACTGAAGCAGAGCTGATCGCAGCCGCCGTTGCCCAGTTGAGCGCAGGGATTATTATCATCGGCCGGCTGGTTGTTAATGTCATAGATGGCAATGTCGCGCAACTTTTCCAGATTGGTGCGTACTCGGGTCACTTCGGTATCGTTGCCAAACAGCTTGGATGCCTTGAACACAGTCATCAGATTGCGATCCACCCAGTAGACATCGTTGCGGAAAATGGCAATACCCATCGGATTGGGCAGATCACGGCGGATCACCTTGCGGTTGACGCCATTGTACGAGATCTTCTGTATGGTGTCTAGCTTGGAGTCAACCCAAAACACGTCGTGCGTCTGCATATCGATGGTCAGATCACGTGGCAACGAGATGCCCGATGTGACCAGCGGCTGCCATTTGCTGCCATCGAGCATCGCTTTGCCAATACGCGGATGCTGACCGTAGTCGATCCAGTAGAGGAGTCGCTTGATCGGATTAACGGCCAACTCACGCGGCGCATCGTTGGTCGTCTTGACGAGCACCTTGCGATTGCTGCCATCCAGCCAGCAGACCTCCACATAGTTCTCATGCGGATAGACGTTCGTGAAGTACATGTTGCCGGCAACCCAGTCAATGGTCAGGCCACGTATGCCATTGCTACCGATGCCATCCTTGACCACATGCTGCACATCTGTGCCGTTGGGCCGTGAGCGGAAGATGCCGTTCCAGTAGCCGCGATTGAATTCTGCCCAGTAGATCCACTGATCACGGAACATAACGTCCACATGCAATATGTGATGACCCTGTCCGCTGATGGGTACCATTGCTTCCGAGCTATCGGTTAGACTGTAGCCGCGTATCATGTCCAGTTGGGAGACGACGGCAAATGTTTTGTACGCCACACAATTGATCTCGTTCTCCTTGTGGTAGCCAATGCCGCAGGTGCATGTCCGCGATGCACCAGCTCCCGGTATGCAGAGCTGCTTGCATCCGCCGTTGCCCGTCTGGCACGGATGCTGCATGAGTGCCCGCTTCTTGTAGATCATCATGCTGCGCAAATCCGGCTCGTTGTCGACAATTGTCTTGGGATTATCACCTCGCGGCAAATCAACGCGCACAATTTTCTCGTACACCGGGTCCAGGTAGTAGAGGCGATGGTCTAGGATACCCAGGCTACGTGGACGCGATATGGCCTGATCCTCATTGAGTATGACCGTGTGATCGTCACCATTGTAGTCCATCGAACAGATCGATGCCGAGTGGCTGGTGCTGTAGTAAATCATCTTCTTCTCAATGTCGAGGGCAATGCTCTCCGGATGTTTGAGGTCCTTGCGCAATACACGCGCATCCTGCCCATTCATATCGACCCGAGCAATTTTCACCGGCACCTCGAGCACACCCTCATCAATCCAGAAGAGCTTACCATCGCTTGGATCGAGCACCAGTTGCTTGGGTTTGGACACAGAGTTCTCGCTGCCATCGTTCGCCAGGATGACAGTGCGATACTTTTGCTTGCCATCCACACGGACAGCCTCAATGTTGCTGGCCACCCGATTGCCGATGTACAGGTTGCGGCCGAGCCAATCGAATGCAATGGTATACGGTGCTCCCACAATGCCCGTATCGATGTCCAGGAAGAGTGTTTTATTGCCGCCGCCGTAGGGTGTCGTATATATGGTGCAGTTCTCGTCATCGTCCTCACGCCCCTGCACCCAATACAAAGTCTCCCCTTTCCGGTCAAAGTCCAGGCCAGTGCTGCTCTCAATGCCAATAACGGGCGCCAAGGAACCGGCTCTGGCATCGCCACCATTCAACGGTAAGTCAACAATTTGGGTGCCCTTAACAACCATCAGATAGGGATTCTCCTCCTCGATGCAGCGACCCTCGCTGAGCAGTCGATAGCCTGGCTTGCATTTGCAGGTGTAGCCCTCGCTGGCACTCGGACTGAGCAGACATAGATGCTGACAGCGGGCCTGGGCACACGGATTCGGATACATCGGCTGCAGAGAGGCGTGATGCACGTGTATCGACAGCGGCTGGCTAATTAGATGGGAGACGACTGTTTGGTTTTTGCCACGGAACTTATTTGCCGACAGCACTCGGTTTAGCTGACGATCTGTCCAGTAGAGAGTGTCCTCGAATAGGGACAGCGAGTGCGGATGCAACAGATAATGGCTGCTGGCCAGCACCTGCTGACGCCCAGTTCCATTGTAGTAGCAGAAGTCGATAAAGTCCAGCTTGGAGTCGGCAAAGTAGACGCGCTTCGTCGCAATATCCAGTGTCAGGCCATTGGGCCAGTAGATCTTCGTATTGATGATGGTCTTGCGCATGGTGCCATCCATGCCGATCCTTTCGACGCGCGGATTCTCGCCCCAGTCTGTCCAGAAAATGAAGCGCGCCTCGGGACTGGGATCAATGCACATGCCACGCGGCTGTGTTATATTCTCACGGACGAGCACCAAGCGATTGGACCCATTCTCGGCGGACACCTCAATCGTGTTCAGTTTGCTGTCCAGCCAATAGAGATTCTGGGCAATCCAATCGTAGGCCAGACCCTCGACCAGATCCAGGCCGGTGTTTATAATCTCCTGTGGCTCCATGCCATGATCCAGACGCGATATCTTCTTCAGTTTCATGTCGCTCCAGAAAATGGTGCCCGTGTGCATATTTGAAGCGGTCGCCACCACATTCTCCACAATGATGGGCACACGCTCCAGTCCCTGCTCCTTTAGATCAGCGACCAGTATCGAATGCCTATTCGAGATGATCAAAAAGGCAGCCGTATGGTTGACAGCCTTGCAGGTATGCTTATTGGGTCCGAGCACATAGCCGGGAGTGCAGGAGCAGAAATAGGAGCCTTTTGTGTTTGTGCATTTCTGCGAGCAGAGACCGGGTGGATCGCATTCATTGGTATCGACGCAGGTGAAACCATCTGGGCCAATCTCCGAGCCCGGTGGACACACACAGAGCGCACCGCCTGGCGTCTTCTGGCAAAAATTGGAGCATTGACCCGCCTGATGTTCACACTCGGCCAGATCACAGCCCTCACCCTCATCGGCGCCATTGGGACAGTCCAGCGTATCGTCACAAACCGAGGTTATGTTCACGCAGCGTTCGGCAACGCCTGGACACTGCCACTGGCCATGTGGACACTTGAAGGGTGGCGGCACACAGGCATGCTCGGTACCCTCGTCGGAGTTGTCACCGCAATCGTCCTTGCCATCGCAAATGTACGCCTTGAAGACACAGTTTGTGTTGTTGCACTTGAAGAAGTTCTGGGCACAGGTGATCTGACCGCAATCCTCCTCGTCCGAGTGATCCGAGCAGTCATTGGAGCCATCACAGTGCCAAGCAATCGGTATGCAGAAACCAGTCGATTTGCAACGGAAATGCTTCTCCAAATTGCATTGATTGGGACCCATCGATGGACAGCCAAGCTCATCGCTGCCATCATTGCAATCGGGTATGCCATCGCATTTGTAGGACTCTTCGACGCACTGCCGCAGATCGGCGCACTTGAACTGATTGGCCAAGCAGCTAATCGGTGGACAGTCCTTCTCATCCTGCCTATCGAAGCAATCGTCATCGCCGTCGCACACCCAACTCTGCGGTATACAATGACCCGTCCTTGGGCACGTGAACTGGAAATATGCACAGGTCTTCTCCGCACAGAAGTCACCCTCATCGCTGCTGTCCCCGCAATCGTTCTCACTGTCGCACTTCCACATGCTGGGAATGCAGCGACCGTTCTCACAGGCAAACTGGGATGTCGCACATGTCACATTGCCGCAGTCCACCTCATCCGAGTTGTCGCCGCAGTCGTTCTCCTGGTCGCACCGGAAGTTCAGCGGAATGCATCGTCCCGACTTGCACTGGAACTCATTTGGGCCGCACACCGGTTCTATCAATGAATAATATACAAATTGGTTGTTCAATGAATTATGCAATGTATTTCATTTAATTAAATTTTAAATTCAACAAATTTTTTTTTTTAAATTTAACTCAAAATAGAAAATGCGGAAAATGTTATCGATTTCAGGAATATATTCGATGAAATAATTCAAATATTTGTTACTTACTTGTGCAATTTTGCTCCTCGTCGCTGTTATCCAGGCAGTCAAGATCGCCGTCACAGACCCAGGATTTGGGTATGCAACGCTGATTGTTGCAGGTGAAGTCCCATAAATTGGGGCAGGGCTGAACGGGTGGCTCGGCGCTGGGATCGGGTATGCAGCTGATTTGATCCTCAGCCAATCGTTCCCCATACGGACAGGAGCAATGCGATTGCAAACGGCTCACTGTCGTCCTTGTTGTCCCAGTCGTCACTTCGCTTGCATTCTGGGAGATGGGTATGGCAAAGCATATCTTCTGGCAGCCCCCATTGTTGAGGTGGCATGGCTGGGTTTCAGCTATGCGCTGCACTTCTCGGCTATAAACTTTGACACCGTACAATCGATTCGTTTGCGGTTCGCGCACCATCATCTCCTCCTGCTCGCCGGTCAGCTTGTGCAGCCGTATGATGGCATCGAGTCGCCAATCGGTGATGTACATCCAATCGTTGTGTATCACAATGGAGAACGGATGACGGACGAGGCGAGAGTTAACCGTCTTGATGTCGGTGCCATCGAGATTGGCATGTTGCACATGGTCTAGCAGAGCATCGCACCAGTATACACGATCCTCCTTGAAGTCGATGGAGAGACCATTGGGCCAGCCGAGCGTTACGTTGCGGAATACCAAAAGGCCAGTGCCGTCGGTATTTGCACGCGTTATATTCGCCGGACGATCCCATTCGGAGAAGAATATATAACCACGATTCGGATGCACAACGATGGCGCGCGGACGCTTCAGATTCTTGAGCAATGTGCGGCGATACGTCACATTGCGGGTGGAAAGCACATTCAGTGTGCCCTTGCGTGAGTCGATGTAGTACAGATTCTTGGAGGCCCAATCGACAGCGAGGCCCTCAACGCCCTCATTCTGTGAGGCGAGAACAATTTCGCGACCGGTGCCGTTGCGATGCACCCGATAGATGACATCCTGCAGCACATCCGAGTAGTAAATGAACTCATCGCGTGCATCAAAGTCGAGGCCCACAAAGCGAGCACGTCTCGAGACAACGGGAAGGATCGCATCGCTGAAGCCCTCAATGACCGGTTCCAGGACTTTGCCCTTGATGAAACGCTGCTGCGAATACATGAGGAACTCGCGCACCAGCTTACAGTTCTTCAGATCCGTCTGCAATTGGTAGCCGGTGTGGCAGGCACAACGGAACCCAAGTCCCGTCGGTGCTCCCTTGACGGCCGTCACAATACACATGTGGTTGCAGCCGCCGTTGTTGTGGCCGCAAGGATTCGAGACATGCGGCTGACTGAGCGCATGGACCGCTATGATGCCCTTTGGTTCGCGTATGTCCTTGGCTTTGTAGGTCACCTGAATGGAGCTGGGACCCTCGTACTTGTCGACGGACATGATGCCCAGCCTGGTGGCATCGGTCCAGTAAATGCGATTCTCGAACAGCGCCAGGCGCGATGGACTCGGCACCTGTTGACCCCGCAGCACCATCACACGGTGTCCACCATCATAGTCAACGGACTCGATGTAGTCCAGCAGGGAGTCACACCAGAAGACACGCTTCGCAATAATGTCGACAGTGACGCCGCTTGCCTTGTAAGCCGCCTCCGATGCAATGGAACGGGCATGGGTGCCATCCATGTGGGCGCGCAACACTTGGCCGCCATCGGCGACAAACATGAGGCCAGCGGTTGGATCCAATGCCAAATCAGCGGGACTGGTCAGATTGGAGCCAAGGACAACGGCATGCCAATGTCCGCTCAGCTCAAACACATCGATTTTCTGTCCCACCAAATCAGCTACGTAGATCTTGTCACCCACCCAATCGACAGCCAAGGCAACCGGTGCCCAGGTGCCGGGCAGCGTCTGATCCAGCGGTGCCACAGCGCTGTTAAGCACATCCAATGGCAGCGATTGCACCTTTTGTGTCTTAACGTCCGACCAATAAAGCGTATTCCGGGCATAATGGAACGCAACGCCAGCGGCAGCGGTCGCATTGGCCACCACCTTGGGATCGCTGTCGTGCGCAAACATCCGCATGATGGCCCGATCATGGGCGAATATCAGCTGCAGATTGTTCGCATCGGGTGCAATGCACTTGGACTCGTTAATTAGCGAATAGCCCTGAGCACACTGGCACGTGTAGCTGCCGGGTGTATTTGTGCACAGCTGATCGCAGTGGCCCCACTCGGTACACTCATCCAGATCGGTGCAGGTGCGATTGTCCGCCGACAGACTCTGTCCGGGTCGACAATAGCAGACGCCGCCAGTCAGTGAGGGGCCACATTTGAACTCGCAGCTCAGCGCCGGACAGGAGGCGATGGCTACAAAAAAAAAAAAAAAACGTAAACATAAAAAATAACTATTCCCAAATAATTGCTAAAAAAAAAATATTAACTCTCCAAGTTTTTCCCTATTTCAATCAAATTTACGTAAAAATAATTGTTTTTCATTTGTTTTAAGTAAATTTAAATATGCTAATAATAATTGTTCTCAATATTTACATTTTTACTTTAAAGTTGATTAGTGAAAAATAATAATTTAATTAGGAATTGTATAATGAAACTTATAATGATTTCGATCACTTAATTGTTGCTGATTTAAATATTAAATAAAATTTTACATTCAATTGAATTAAATCAAAAATCCCTTGTTTTCTTTGAGTTTATTTACGTTTATAAATTTTATTCTATAATAAAACTCATTTCGTTTCCTTAATTGTTGCTGATTTAAATATTTAATAAAATTTGAGATTCATTTGAATTAAATAAAAAAAAAATGTCCATGTTTTGCTTGAGTTCATTAACAGATAAACATTTTATTATACAATAAAATATTGTTGTTAACACCAAGTGCCAGTTAAAATTAATCATTTTCAAATAAATAAAAAATTAAAATGAATAATAAAATAAAATGAACTTTAATAGATTTATTTTTTAATGAAATTTACTTAATTTTAAAATACGTTTAAGATCAATCTTCAACTTGAAAATGTTATTTAACCCACAAAGATGATAAGAAATAATCATTTTCAACGGGAAAAACTATTTTTGTATTTTGTTGTATTAATTGGCATCCTTATGCGAAAGCAACGTGGAATGCTTGAGAATGGATGATGATGGGGGACAATTGAATGGGGAATACTTACAACAGGCCGTCTCCTCGTCGCTGCCATCCTCGCAATCGCGCTTGCCGTCGCACAGTTGGGATTTGAGGATGCACTTGGGTGCACCATTGATGCCGCCACGTGGGCAGAGGAACTTGTTATCCGGACAGGCGATGGCCGTGCAGTTGGCCTCGTCGCTCTCATCGGCGCAGTCGTGGTAGCCATCGCAGTGGAAATTGTATGGAATGCACAGCGCATTCGTGCAGCGGAACTGCGCATGATGGCAGGGGGGGAAGTCTATAGAGGGTGGCGGGAAATAGCATAGAGCATGTTAGGCGATTGATAGCTTGAACAATTGCCAGTCTCATCCATTTTATACTCACTGCAGCCCTGCTCATCCGAGTTGTCGCCGCAGTCGTTGCGATGGTTACACTTCAGCGCCGCATCAATGCATTTAAGTCCGTTGGCGCAGCGGAATTGATCCAGGCGACAGGCGACGCCGTTGCAGCCATCCTCGTCCCGACCGGTGCGACAGTCTCTGTAGCCATCGCATCGCTTCTCCTTGGGCACACACGGTCCAATCAGGCGACCCTCAGCCGGAGCTGCACCATTCGCCGCATTACAAAAGACGTCCGAGTGTTGGCATTTGCGATAAGCTATAAAAAAAAAAAATAAAAAAAAATAGACATAAATAAAAAACAGAAAACGTTAGATAAAAAGGCAAGAGGAGCAAGAGGAGCGCAGGATACGGATGAAGTGGACACCAACAAAGTCGAGCTACCAATTTAATTACTGTGCACAATATAAAGATAAAGAAACAACATTTTTTTTCGCAATTAGTAAAATGAAATCAAATCAAATTGCTCTAAGGATGATAAATCCTTTTGCTCCATTCACATTCGTGGAGGAACTGTGGGACAAATTGAATACAAAACATTCAAAATTTATGTATAACGAGATTTGACAAAATCTAAAATATCTCGTAATTTATTAGTTTATTACAAAATGTTGAATCTCAGGAACTGGTTAACAACAGTTTAACAGTTGGACTAAATCGACAAGTGTTAACATAAATTGCAATAATTTTGACCACGGTTTCTACAGTTATCGTTGCTAATAGTTGTCTTTGACTGGTCACACAAATGAAGTGTCTGTCTGTCTGTGTGTCTGTGTGTCTGATTGGTTGGTTGGTTGGTTGTCCGCTTGGTTTGGGCTGATTAGGTGATTGGATAGTGTTTTCTGCTCCTTACACTTAATTATAGAGCAACTAGCCAATATGAAGCTCCACACAGAGAGACATATATGTCCCGGAGGTGAGATATGTAATGACGTTGATGCTTGTTATTGGGATTGGTATTGGTGAAGGGCTTGGCTTGGCTAGGATGGCATTGTCCGTTTGGCGTCAGTGGAGCCAGTTGAGAGTTTAACAAAGATAAATTAATCAAATTTACATTGTGTCAACACGCTGGTAAGTGCCAGTTGCCAGTTGTCAGTTGCACGTTGCACGTTGCACGTTGCACGTTGCACGTTCCGAGTTGTGTATTATTATAGTTCACCCACTTTAAAGGCAAACCTGCTGATGGAGCGTATGACGTGCTTGTTCCGCCACCTTAAGGGCAATATTTCGGCACACAGCTCCAAGAAAATTTTGACGCACAGCCGGCGCTTTGTAATAGACCTGAAGCAAATTATAAAATCCCCCATTTCCCGGTGTGTCCGTTCGAAGCTCCGCCCACACTCAGACACGACTGTGTGTCGTCTGTGAATGCCCAAAGAGAGTTGATTGAAATCTCACCGCAGGGCTGCTGGTAATTTAAAAATGACTGCAAAATACATGCACACAACTATTGCTGGCAAAGACATTAAATTTTGATGCCAGACATTGGAGCACTGGCGTTGTCTAGTTGGCAACATCATGCTATAGCGACCCCTGTCAAAAGCATACACCCACATACACACACACACACATGTACACATACACACATGTACACACACATGCACACACACATGCACACACACATGCACACACACATGCACACACACATGCACACACACATGCACACACACACATGCACTGTGCAATTAAGATAGTTTTGTAATTCAAAAGAACAAAAATATTTTAAATACATTTAATTCTTAGAGAAGTTGCTAAGCATGAACAGGAACAATAAGTTTACTTACAATATATATATATATATACATTTAATTATATATATATATATATATATACATTATATACATTTAAGTGTATAAAAGGAATTTGTTCCTCCAATTTTTAATTTAGATTTTTATTGATTTACGTTTCAACAAACAAAACATATTTTTTTTTTTTTTTTGTTAGGCTGCACTTAAAAATGTAAGTGTTTTATTGTTGATTAAATTTTTTATTTTTTTCAGTGTATACATATGGAATACACTCTTGGGCACGCATAGGGCTATAGAAATGTCTGGCATGATAGTCCGTCTCGATGCCAGAGTCCGGACAGCGTTTGTTCCGCTGTAGCCAGCCCGGCCGGCTGTGCCTGTCCCCTAAGTGTCGCCACTCTCCACAGCGTCAACCCCCACCCCCCACCCCCGCTCTCGTATTGTGGACTTGAGTTGTATGTTGGCAGGCAAAGTGCTATAAATTATCGAGTAGTTGGTTGCAGCACTGGGACAAGCAGAATGAGTCGACTCGAGGCAAGGCGAGGCGTGGGGGGGGGCACACAGTCCATCAAGCTGGCTACAAGAAAGAGGTGGCCATTGCTCAGCGAAAGTGGTGGACTTTAAATGGCCAGATATTAGAGCTGCTGCTCAATTAAGGCTTTAAGCGAATGGGAATTGTGAAATGTGCTGGCTGCTGGCTGCTGGCTGCCAACTGCTTGCTGCTTGCTGCTGGGGTCACAGTTGCACAAAGAGTGGGTGGTGGGAGATATGATGATCTATGCCACTTTCAAGTTACTTTTGGCATAGGCATAATAAACTTTACAAAGGTTTTTTTTTTTTACTGCCCCCCCCCGCCGAATGTTGTGTTTCTCAGTTGTTTTTTGTTGTTGTCTTTGTTGCTGTTGTTGTGTTGCTGCTGTTATTGTTGTTGTTGTTGCTGTTGTTGTTGCTGCTGTTGTAGCTGCTGGTTCACATTAACTGCGCACCGGGAGAGCCAAGTGTAGCAGAGCAAACTTAATTAGTGCAAGTTAAACAAGACAAGTTGTATAAATATTCCCTGGCAGCGCAAACTTTTATGCCAGCAACAATAAAATGTGTCTGCCTGTGTTTATGTGTGTGTTTGTGTTTGTGTGTGTTTGTGTTTGTGTGTGTGTTTATGTGTGTGTTTGTGTGTGTGTGTAAGTGCAGGTAGCCAGAACTCTTGTCACTTCCTCCTACTCCCTTTTACCCCCATTTACAAATCCCCTTTAATAATGCGAACACCTAGTCCAACTTCACCAAGACGTCTTCTGAGGCACAGCTAAGTCTCAGCATCCTGATTCCTGCAGTTAGTAACCATAAAATGTGAGAGAACTTTTCCTAATTGTTTTCTGAAGATTAACTACTCTTGCAGATAATATAAAGATGATTAAATTCATACTTTCTAATCAAAGCCACACAATTTCGTTGCTTTAATTAGTTTATTTTTCGGTGATTCACATAAGAAGTATTTAAATATCATATTTAAATATTTTTATTTAATTTACAGTCGAATTCCTTTTGGAGCATCTGTCACAAACAAATTCTTCGACTTTTCATTTAAAATACTCCTAATATATATATGTGTAATTTCGAAAGGGCAGATAAACAAATAAGAAACTGGTTGAAATCTCTCTCCTATATATTAATTTATTTATTTTATGTGTACGTGAATCAATTCAACTTATGAGATGAACGTATAAAATTTATGCTTACATTATAAATTCAAAACAAAAATCGCTATGAATTAAAAAAAAAAAAAAAACGATATTCTTTTGTCACCAAACTCAGAAAGTATATTTCTAAAAAAAAATCGGGGTTTTCCCATCTCAATTTAATGTTGAGTTTGTTTCTTTTTTGTTTCTTACAATATTTATTAATTTAGTATTTTTAAATTTGCACATTTAAAAACATTTATTTTATTTTATTTGAAAATACTTCAATACTTCGAGCTTTAAAGTCAACTTAATTACAATTTTAAAGACAACCAAAAAATGTTGATAATTTTTTTTTGAAATATAAGAAACGTTTTATTTTTTGCTACTAAAAATGAGCGCTTGCATTTCGACATTTTTCCAATAAAAAATTGAAAAGTTTTTTATTTTTCAGGTTGATTTTTATATTTAAGTTTATGGAGTCAAAATCGCGTATAATTTGTTATTTACCGTTATTGCCACTAATTTGGATTGCACTTAAAGAAGTTGAAATTTAATGCTTGAGCAGCTTTTTGCATTTGCTGATCCATCGTTGCAGGCAGCAGCAGCAGTGGAACCACAATTTGCTGCTGGTGCAACTGGGAATTTGGGAGTTGGGTGTTTTGGCCATTGACAAGATTAACGCGCACAATTTGTTGCAAATTCGTTGGCGCTGCTGTTGCATTACATTAAAAACAAATCATAATGACAAACGAGTGGGTGGCTGGGTTGGGTTGGGTTGGATTGGATTGGATTGGGTTGGGATGGGGGTGGGCTGCACTTGTTTGCAACTTTTGTGTAAGGTCATAAAAATGTTGAATGTTGAATGTTGTTGTTGGACTGAGAGACTGCTCCTGGCTCCATGCTTGCATGGCTTGGGACTGAGTTGAGTTCCTCCAGACTCAACTCGGCTGCCACATTTTTCACATTTCACAGTTCGCACAAAGTTTGACGCAAAACTTTAACGGGCTGCGAGGGCGCATTGTAGTTGCCACTCTTATAAACACAACGGCGAACGGACAGCAGTGAATTTTTGAAGTACACAATGCTCCTGCTCCTGCTCCTGCTCCTCACTTCTCTACACACACAAAAAAAAAAAACAAAAAAAAAAAAAAATTCGACTTGAGTTATGAACTCAAAATCGTAGAATCACCTAATCCATATCTAATGACTATTCAAAGCAGCTGGTTTGGCTTATAAAACTTAAAACTTAAAACTTGAGAAATTGCGACACTGACAAAGTGTTTTCAAGTTCTTAAATCAAGCTGAAAATGATGCTAAAAACCGAATTTAGTAAAAACCTTTTTCTCTGAGTGTGGCCTGCGACACTTTCTAATTGGTAAGTGGGCATGCCCAAAGGGGAAGAGGGTGGGGGCAGTGCTGTGCATTAACGTTTATTGCTGGCCAACGATTCACAGTGCGAGACTCGAGACTTTTATGCGTGTTTATATTGGAGCTCTGGCTTGGCTTGGCTTGGCTTGGCTTGTGTAATTACGCGCGACAAGTTGTAGAAGCCACCCCAATCCAACCCAACTCAACCCAACCCAACCCGACCCAACCCAACCAACAACTCAGTCAGTCCTGCAACACCAGCACCACCCACGTGGTGTCCAGCGCCCAGCGTCCAGTGTCTAGCTGGAGCCCGTGAGCCATAGTTTACAGCTTTTCTGCACGTCTAACTGCTCTGACAGCTGCAGTCAAATAAACGTCAGTCGTTGCCAACTTCCTACGGGTTCAACGACAGTTTACAACAGTTTGGCGGTAAAATGGCCAACGGACAACGGGCCGCGACGAGGCAAGGCGAGGCGAGGCGAGACGAGACGAGGCAGCATCGTTTAGTGAAAGTGTAGTGGGCATGTCAGGAGAGGAACTCAACTTGACTTCCACTTTCTCAGTCAGGTAATGGCCATCTGCACATCTCCTTGATCATTTCTGTTGCGCACTTTTTGTGCTTCGCACTTTTGGCAACTCTTTCTCATTGTGTTCTCGTTGTGTCCCCGCAATCCGCAATTGGCCATTCCTAGCCATTTCAACCGTGTCTTGGCTTGCAATTAGAGGCAGCTTTTATCTTTCATATGCACAGCTAGAAATTGATAATTTCTTAAATATTCATTTCTTCAGCTAAAATTCAAATCAATAATTAGCAGTTTTGACTTTTTTTTTTGGCAAAAGAATAATTTAATTTCAATGCTAATTGAATTATATAAAAATTCTTACGAAATTTGCAATTTAAGATAGCTAAATTTCTAACTTGAATTGAGAATTTATTTCGTTTTTAATTTAAAGCAAAGCTTTTTACTGTGTATACGCTCCACCTTAACGGCTGCCTAAGGAGGAGTATGACTGGGCTGGGGGGGGGGGGGGGGGGAAGTGGTATGCAAAGATGCTGAAGCACTTTGAGTTGTTAAACTGTTCTTCTTTATTGACTCAGCAGCAAAGCACTTGCGTGTCGAGTAACTACTTAAGCCCAAAAAATACCCTTCACGTCGAATACCTCGCTCACCTCCCGTCCCCCTTCCCCTCAAGGACGAGTGGCAACACGACAGACATTGCTTTGGGTTGGGGGGGGTTGGGTTTTGCATAAGGACATTTAATTAAACACTCATTGCTGTAGTAACTCGGCGGCTGCAGCCAACTTTGACCCGCAAGCAAAGTAATTTTTTTTTTTTTGTACTGTTGTTAAACTATTAGTTTGCCGGTGGCTTAGCTTGCGATGCTTGTTGGACAGGTTTAAGTGGCATCTCTGTTTGTCTCTGTGGCGTGTGGCATGCGGTGTGCGGTGTGTGGTGTGGTGTGGTGTGTGGTGGGGTGTGTGGCATGCAAAGCAGAGACCGAGAAAAGCTCTCATTAATTTCCAGATGGTACGCCCATCAAGCGAAACAAACACACAACTTAACGCACACCTCAAGTAATTAAATAGTTGAAATAAGCTCG